>PVHT021183646.1:601931-615234 GCA_004024745.2 Catagonus wagneri | reverse complement strand
AGTGAGCTCACATCTGGGTTATTAGAAACGTTATGAAATATGAAGACTGCATTTTTGGTTTCCTTTAGTCAGGGAAAATTTCTTCTGCCTTCCAGCTTTGACTTGATCCCAGTACAATAAGATTGTTCTCAACTCACTGAGCTGGGAGTTAGTCACTGTCTCACACAAAGATTTACACTTTGTGTGTGTGTGTGTGTGTATGAAATGTACTGAGGCTCCTCTCCACCTGCTGTTTCTTCCAGAGGAGATATTGGAGATAAACTAAGCCACCGTTCATCCGTTAACTATAATTATTATTCTTTTCATTGAATATGAAATATGAATTTTAATTGAATATTCACATTCATTAAATATGAATTTTTTTCTTTTAAAATTTCACACAAGTAGGTATGTTGAATAACAACATAATTAGGGGTATATATTGATCACTAAATTTTTAAAAATTATCTCATGGGCAGCCTTACTTCTATACTCCCTGGCAATTTCCTGTCATTCCTAAAATATTTGAAAGCAAATCTCAGAGATCACATAATTTCTTTAGTATATAATACTATATTTATGTCTCAATGACAGATTTCAAAAATTAACCAAAATACCTTACCTTAAATTCTTGTATATTCATCAACACCAAGAAATGCTATTTAATATCCAAGTAAACTTCTTTGTGTTCATTATGTTTTATATTTTGATTGTCCTAATCACGATCCATATAAACGCCACACACTGTATTTTGGTAATATGTCTTTTTGAATAATGTCTTAAAATAAATTCAATCCTTTAATCCCTCTTCACTTTTCCCCCTCACTTTTTATTTACGAAAGTCGCCAAGTTATTTTTCCTGTGAAGTTGTCCATTCTTGGAGTTTTCCATTGCATGGTCTTGATGTCACCTGTAAAATGACTGTCAAAACTAGAAGCTAAATAAGCTATTTAAACATCCAAGATATAGACGTGGTAGATTCCCCTTTGTTTATTGAATATTATTATTCACACACATATATTTGCTTTAAAAAATATATGTTTAAGGGTTACAAAATCCAATATTCAAAGCCATTCCCAGCCACCCTACCTTGTATAGGGAGACAAGCAGTGTTCCTAGTTCCCCGTATATCTTTGTAGTAACTTCACTTGGATATGTTTTGTGCTTGTCCTGGGACATGTGTGATGCTGTGTGTGTGTGTGTGTGTGTGTGTGTGTGTGTATGAGAGAGAGAGAGAGAGGGAAAAGTGGGTGGGAGGAGGTATGTGGAGAGCAAGTCCGTATATTTTGTTCATATATGTGTGTATGTTTTCTCTCAATTTTCATGTAACACTCTATGGTCACTATTTCACAACTGCTGTTTTCATTATTTTGCATCAGCATTGTCTTTTCTTCTTCTGCTACTTTCAGTTTGGCTTTTGCTCCCCCCCCCCTTTTTTTTTTTTGCCTTATTTGGGCTGCACCCGTGGCATGTGGAGGTTCCCAGGCTAGGGGTCTAAGAGGAGCTGTAGCCGCCTGCCTTCGCCACAGCCACAGCAATGCCGGATCCTTAACCCGCTGAGCGAGGCCAGGGATCAAACCTGCAACCTCATGGTTTCTAGTCGGATTCGTTAACCACTGAGCCATGACGGGAACTCCCGGCTTTTGTTTCTATCTTGGTTTCCTTCCCTTCCTCTCTTCCTTCCTCTCTTCCTTCCTTCCTTCCTTCCTTCCTCTCTTCCTTCCTTCCTTCCTTCCTTCCTCTCTTTTCTTTTTCTGAGTTCTACCAGTTAATGTTTTAATCTTTTATTGTCTCACTTTTTTGCCCCTTTGTTCTATTTAATCATGGTGTTTACTTCATTGCCTTTTTGAGTAATATTTTTGTGACTTTTTTTCTGTTCAGTGTTTTCTGTGTGCCCCTTATTTTCTCTCTTCCTTGTATTTTTTTTAAAGGAAAATATCCTTTGTGGGTCCTGAAATGGTTCCTTTCTCTCTTTTTTGCATTCTTTTTAAAAAATATTCTTTTTGGAGTTCCCATCTTGGTTCGGTGGTTAACAAACCTCACTAGTATCCATGAGGACTCAGGTTCTATTCCTGGCCTTGCTCAGTGGGTTAAGGATCCAGCGTTGCCGTGAGCTGTGGTGTAGGTCACAGACATGGCTCAGATTCTGAGTTGCTGTGGCTGTGGCGAAGGCTGGCAGCCGTAGCTCTGATTCGACCCCTAGCCTGGGAACCTCCATATGCTGTGGGTGTGGCCCTAAAAAGACAAAAGACAAAAAAAATTAAAAAATATTCTTTTCCATTATGGCTTATCACAGGATAGTGAATATATTTCCCTGTGCTATACAGTAGGACCTTATTATTTATCCATTCTATATGTAATCGCTTACATCTGTTAACCCCAATCTCCCAACCCATCCCTTTCTCAACCCCTCTCTCTTGGCAACCATGAGTCTGTTCTTTATGTCCATGAATCTGTTTCTTTTTCATAGATAGGTTCATTTGTGTCATATTTTAGATTCCATGATAAGTTATAACATATGGTATTTGTCTTTCTCTTTCTGACTTACTTCACTTAGTATGAGAATCTCTAGTTGCATCCATGTTGCTGTAAGTGGCATTATTTCATTGTTTTTTATGGATGAGGAGTATTCTGTTGTGTATATGTACCACATCTTCTTAATCCATTCATCTGTTGATGGCCATTTAGGTTGTTTCCATGTCTTGGCTATTGTGAATAGTGCTGTTATGAACATATGGGTACATGTATCTTTTTGAATTGTAGTTTTGTCTGGTTATATACCCGGGAGTGGGATTGCTGGATCATGTGGTAGTTCTACATTTAGCTTTCTATGGAACCTCCATACTGATTTCCACAGTGGTTGTACAAACTTACATTCCCCCCAACAGTGTAGGAGGGTTCCCTTTTCTCCACACCCTCTCCAGCATTTGTTATTTGTAGACTTATTAATGATGGCGGCCCTTCTGACTGGTGTGAGGTGGTAACTCATTGTGGTTTGGGTTTGCATTTCTCTGATAATTAGTGATGTTGAGCATTTTTTCATCTGTATGTCTTCTTCAGAGAAATATCTGTTTAGATATTCTGCCCATTTTTCAGCTGGGTTGTTTGTGTTGAATAGAAGAGGTGAGAGTGGGTATCCTTGTATTGTTCCAGATTTTAGCAGGAAGGCTTTCAGCTTTTAACTATTGAGTATTAAATATGTGGTGGGTTTGTCATAAATGGCTTTCATTATGTAGAGATACGTCCCTTCTATACCCACTTTGGTAAGAATTTTATCATGAGTGGATGTTGAATTTTGTCAAATGCTCTTTATGCATCTGTTGATATGACCATGTTGTTTTTGTCTTTTGTTTATGCGGCGTATCACATTGATTGATTTGTGTATGTTGAGCCATCCTTGTGAACTTGGGGATGAATCCTCTTGGTCACAAATCTGTTGAGTCCTTTCTAATGTGCTGTTGGATTAGGTTTGCTAATGTTTTGTTGAGAATTTTTGCATCTATATTCATCAGAGATATTGGCTTGTAATTTTCGTTTTTGGTGGTGTCTTTATCTGGTTTTGGTATCAGGTGATGGCGGCTTCATAGAATGTCTTTGGGAGTGTTTCCTCCTCTTCAATATTTGGAAGAGTTTGGGAAGGACTGGTATCAGTTCTTCTCTGTATATTTGGTAGAATCCACCTGTGAAGTCATTTTGTCCTAGACTTTTGTTTGTAAGGAGTTTTAAAAATTATAGATTCTATTTCACTTCTAGTCCGTTCAATTTATTTATTTCTTCTTGATTCAGTTTTGGTAGGCTCTTTGTTTCTAGAAACATGTCCATTTTGTCTAGGTTGTCAAATTCATTGGCATATATAATCATTCATAATATTCTCTTACTCTTTTTTTTGTATTTCTGTGGTATTGGTTGTCATGTCTCCTTTTCCATTTCTTATTTTGTTTATCTGGGTTCTCTCTTTTCTCCTTGGTGAGCCTGGCCAGAAGTTTGTCTGGAATGGTTCCTTTCTAATGATGGTTCATCTTTGAACCAGGTGAGCTCCTTCTGGACCTGCCCTTTGCAGACAGTATTCTGGGAGGAGGGGCCAGGCTGCATCCAGACTACTAAGAAATCTCATCATGACACAGGAAAAATATTAATTTTAATTCAGTCAAGCCCAGGGAGATGGCTGCAGTGTGGCTCACAATTCAGTCCCAGCTTTCTTTGCTTCACCAACAACACTCTTTCAATAGGCCTTTCCTCTGATTCTTTACTCAGCCCTGTCTTCATTGTGTCTTAAAATTTCCTGGCAAATAGGGTCCTGCCTGTAGCCCACATACTCACTTCTAACTATTGCAAAGCAGAGGTTCTTGGATCTGCACCTGAGGACGTGTGCTTCACATCCACACAGGAAGAGTTACATGAGTCAGCAGTGCCTGGCAGTAGGAAAACCTCTTTATGTGCTGTTCCTCTGTGATTACCAGGTTGTTTGGTTTTGATTTGTCTGTTTTTGAGAGTGTTCTTTACTGGGTTTTTCTGAGATCTGCGCTGAGGGTGCCTTCTCTCTGAGCTCTCTTAACAAGTGTGTTTGTATGGTTTTGTGTTTTTCTCTTTCTGTGAGAATGGTCTGTTTTTTGATTGTGGGATTTTTCTTTTGGTTATTGAGGGTAGCGATTACTTATAATTTTCTTGTTCTTGTTGTTTTTAGGTAATTTCTGAGATGGGGAAATGCCTCCCTTTCCTCCAGTAGGTCAAATTCAGAAGCCTCCCGTTCAAAATATTTACATTTTGAAATATCATGCTGTTTAAGATATTAGCTGGTAACTTAAGTTATGAATATGTTTTATCCTCTCACGCTTCATGAAACAATTTTATTCAATGAGATGTGATTGTCTTCAAGGTCTTTCCCTTCCTTGAGCTATGTTGGGAGTCATCTGAAAGCTTTCTACAAGATACCACCACAAAAAACTTACCACTAAGATACAGTTGTGTTCTCCTCAGCAGAACAGCCTACTTTATTGCTGAATCAAAATTTGTATCTTTAAGGGAATTCCTGCTGTGCTCAGTGGTGATGAACCCAACTAGCATCTATGAGGGTGCAGGTTCAATTCCTGGCCTCTCTCAGTGGGTTAAGGATCCAGCTTTGCCGTGAGTTGTGGTGTAGGTCACAGAGGTGGCTTGGATTTGGAGTTGCTATGGCTGTGGTGTAGGCTGGCAGCTGCAGCTCCGATTCAACCCCTAGGCTGGGGGACCTTCCATGTGCCTCACATGTGGCCCTAAAAAGCGAAAAAAAAGAAAAATCTGTATCTTTAAAATCAAGGGAATAAAATTTAAGAGAATGGTTTACTCATCACCCAAATTAAACAACTGTCAATATTGTCTCATTATTCTTCATCTAATTTCCCTGTTTTCTGCATCTAAATCCTCTTTTGTTGATGTATCTTCAAGGAAATCAAGACATCAAGTCATTTTACTTGTAAATATCTGCACGCATTTCTAAGTAATAAGGACCTTTTAATCTAACTGCTTAACACTTTTACATCTATCAAAACCAAGTCATTTCTTATTGAAACCTAATTCCCAATTATGTTCAGAATTTTCTGATTATCTCAGAGATGTCTTTTCTTGCTGGTTTGCTTGAAGTAGCATCCTAACTAGATTCACGTATTGCATTTGACTGCTGTGTCTCCTAAGGTTCTTTCATTCTGTAACAGATTCCTTTATTTCATATACATATACATATATATACCTTTGATTTGTGAAGTTATTTTTTTCTAGAGAATTCTACATTCTAGATTTGGCTCATCTTTTCCTATTGGGCCCACATGAATTCCTCCATCCACAGTCTTTCCTATGTGCTATAAGTTGTACTAGAGTCGATTAGATTTAGTTCCACTGTTTCAGGCAACTTTATGTGCTTGCTGGGGTTGTGAACTCCTTATTGCATCAGATCATGAGGTTCATAATACCAGTTGTCCAATTATTTGTGATAAAACTGATCAGGGGACAACTATGGTTTCAGCCTCTATTTTAAAACGTACAGCAATATTTTCATCTAAGCTTTTATAATCATGGACCGATTTTCAGTTTCACTATTTCATTAAGGGTTACAAAATGGCAACATTCTGTTTCTACCATCCTGCCCCTGCCTTTATCAGCTGGGGGTCATCTACAAGAAGGACTCTTCATCATTTACTTTCTAGGGAACCTAATGTGCATTTGATTCATACAGGAAAGACAGAATAGGTGCTAAGTCTTTCCCTTTGTTTTACAGTTTTCGGAGTAGTGAGTTGGGACCCCAGCAATTTCCAAAGTAATCCAAGGAAATTTTAGTTTGATCATTTACATTGTTTTTGCATTTTTTTCCGTTTTTTAAAAAATGATTTCTATTTTTTCCATTATAGCTGGTTTACAGTGTTCTGTCAATTTTCTACTGTACAGCAAAGTGACACAGTCACACATACATATATACATTCTCTTTCTCACATTATCCTCCAACATGCTCCGTCATAGGCGACTTTCTTAAGTTATTATTTCACAGCTAAAAAAATAGTTTGATATACTTCAGTCCATTGCCATCATTAATACTTTTCCTACTTAAACAGTCCCATTTTAGGCACCTATTGAAGTATTCCCTCCCCTGACTATGTTACACCCCTGCCTGCATCATGAGTTGTGATTCCATGCATTGGGCTGTGTTGAGGATTCTAGCCAATGAAGCTAGAATCCACACTGTATGGCTCACAGGGGATCACCCTAGGTCACAGAGGGTTCCGGTAAAGTGGACTTTGAATATAGCCTCTAACTGGCCAAAAGTCCTTCTATTTGAGGGTGTTATTAAAAAGATGTATTTCCTATATGTATTTCCTATTCTGTATTGGAGAAGGCAATTAGCCAGCCTCCTTAGGAGTCGAATCCGGTACCTAACCACTATTGGTACTGCCTTCCATGCCTCAAAATAAGTCTTATGCTCTTGCAAAATAAATCTCTTTCTCCTTATTCAGTCCTCAGTGGATGAAGGAATGCAGTCCAAATGTTTTATTCTCATGGGTTTTAAATCTAGAGACTGAATCTTTACTCCTTTAGCACCAAAATAGGTGACCATGTTTAATTTCAGATATTCTATAATTTCATCACTAGGGGACATCCCTTCTCTTTTGAAATAATGTTTTAATGATGAAAGTAACACACGTTCAACTTAAAAAATTTAAATACATAACTTATAAAGAGTACAGTTTACTTGAGTTAACATAAGTTGGAGATAACCAATATTACTGTCTTAGCATTAGTCCTCCAATTACTTTTCTGTCTCTTTTTCTCTGTCACTGTCTCTATCTTTATTCAGCTTAGTTGTTTATAATTTGATTTACAAAATTAGAGTTAGTTAAAAATACAGATGTCACTTTGAGCCCACACCTGAAGTAATAAGGTAACGCTTTTTGTAGCAGACTTTTTATTTTAGAGTAATTTTAGATTTACAAGAAGATTTGCAGATAGTACTGAGAAGTCCTGTATACCCTACACTCCCAGTTTCCCCTGTTATTAATACCTAGGGTTAGACACTCTTGTCACAATTAAGGAAACAATGTAAATATACCACTGTTAACTAGTTCAAACATCATTTGGACTTCCCTTAGTTTTACCCAGCGCTCTTTTTTTCCCATTCTGGGATCTCATCCAGAATACCACATTCCATTTAGTCATTTAGTCATTACGCTTCTCTCCTTCGACTCCTCTTCGTTGAGACGGTTTGCCAGACTTCCATGGTTTTGATGACCTTGAAAGTTTTGAGAGCTCTGCCTAGGTATTTTGTACATGTCCACAACTGGGCTTTGTCTGATGTTTTCTCATGATTAGACTGGGGTTATGGATTTTTCTGGAGGAAGACCATATGTGCCCTCTCATCTTATCATATCTAGGGTACGTGGTATCAACAACTTATCACCATCGGTGTTAGCCTTCATCATTTGGCTGAGGAAATGTTTGATAGATTTCTCTACCCCCTTTTTATAGTGCACTCTTTGGAAGGAAGTCATTGTGCATGGCCCACACCTAAAGGGGAGTAGTTATTCACTCCTTCCTTGATTTGGGAGCTCTGTGAAACTAAATGGAATTCTGCATGAGAGTTATCAGTCATCCCTTATTAATTAACTTATTCAATTATTCATGTCAGTATGGACCATGAATATTTATTTTATAATTTGGATTATGATTATGATTCAATATTTTATGTATATATGTATTATACATTTAGGTATGTGTTATGTATTTATGTCTCAAATCATTCCAATTTGGCTCCAACTAAGACCTCTTTCGGTGGTCTCTTTGATTATTTTCTTATTTTTTGGCACTGAAAAATGCTCCAGGATTTTTCCTAGAATCAGTCCTTTTTCCCTCATTTCTAATGGTATTTCATCCTTAATGGTATTAGCCAGACTTCTCCAGAGAAAAAGAACCCACAGAAGACAAATTTTGCATATATATATATATATATATACACGTAATTTTTATCTAATATAAGTGCATATTTACTACTCTTTATCTGTCTTCTATGAGTTCTTTTTTTCTGGAAAACAGAGAATATGATTATGGGAGCTGACAAGTCCAAATTCTGCGGAACTGATTTTCCAGATCAAGTCAGAGACCAGCAGGTTGTGCAGAACTAGGAAGTGCTGTTGTCTTATTAGGAGTTAGGTCAGGCAAGATACTTCTCTCTCATGTAGTGGAGGGTCTATTTAGTCTTATTTGGTTCTATTTAGTCCTTCAACTGATTGGATAAAGTCCACCTGTATTATGGCGGGCAATCTACGTTACTTGGTCATCCAGTTTAAATGTTAATACTATTTAGGACATCTTCACAGAAACATCCAGAATAAATTTTTGACCAAATATCTGAGTACCTTGTGGCCTGGTTAGGTTGACACATAAAATTACTTGTCACACAAATATTAGGTAATGATATTAGAAATCATGATCCAGAAGCTAGTTTTGCTCATCGCTATTGAGACATTATTATTTCTATTTGCTAGTAGGCAATAGAGAAAAAACTACCTCCTGTACACACACATGCTTATAAATATTACCATATATAACCATCTGTATCTATATTAAACTAAACAACAATTCGTGTTGATGTCTACAACCCTAATTTGTTACCTCAAGAATCATTTTCCCTTCTTTATCTACAATCTCACACACCAACAGGAACAAGCTGGCCCCAATCATCTGCCACCTGTTTACCTAATTTTTCAATGCCAATACATGTTTATAGAAGGTTCAGAGTTATTAAGCCATGTCCCTCGGAAACAACTTTATTAATTAGAGTACGGTGTTTATGCATAGTTCCTTTTGCCTTTAGTCTTACAGATTCCAGTCATCTCCAAAGTTGCTTCCTTAGGTCAGCCTTTTTCTTCCTACCCCCTTCAGTGAGGTGGTTTCATACCTTTGTAATACATATGTATTCTTCTTTTCCACATAAGGCATTCCATCCTGGGCTCTCTCAACCTCATAAATTATTATTTTAAAAAATTCAGACATTATGGTTTACTTAGTACTACAAAATTCTATGAGTTTTGATAAATGCATAGTGTTGGGAACCCACAATTGCAGTATCATACAGAAGAGTTTCACTCCTCCGAAATTATCCCCATGGGCTTCATCTATTTAACCACTCAAAAGCTTTTCCCTTTCTGTGTAAACTTTAAAATCAACTTGCTGACATTTATAACTGAGCTTGCTGGAATTTCACTTTAGATTGTATTGTGTGTGTATACATATATATATGTATATATATATATATATGCACATATATATGTATGGATGTTTGTGTGTATATGTATGTGTGTGTGTATACATATATATATATACACACATATATATATACACACAATACAATTTCTCTATATATATTTTAGAAAGAATTTACATCTTAATTGTATGTGCATTCCAATGCATAAATATGAACTATTTCTTCATATATTAAGAGCTTTAATTTAAGGGCTTAGATTCGGCTTCGATTTTTCATCAGTATTTTATAATTTTCAACATACGGATTCTCTACATGTTTTGATCGATTTATGCCTATGGATTCAATCTTCTGGTGCTCTTATAAATGGTACTGCTTTTTAATCTCAAATTTCATCTCTTTATTAATGGTACCTATACAATCAACTGACTTTTGTCTAGTAAACTTGTATCCTGCAACTTTGCTATACTGGCTTTTCAGTTCCAAGAAGTTTTTGATACTTTCAGATTTCCTATATGGATTATCATGTTAGCTGAGAATAAACAGCTTTATTTCTTCATTTCTAATCGTATAACTTTGATTTTAATCTCAATTCTTGCACCAATTTGAACTTCCAGTACAGTGTTGACTCGGAAGAAAAAGGTCCAATCTCTCAGCAGTAAGCGTGATGTTGACTGTGGGATTCTTATGGGTATATTCTCTATTAAAATGGGGAAGTTGCCATCCAGTCCTTATTTGATAAGAGATATTTTTAAAAATCATGAATGGTTGTTGGATATGTCATATGCTTTTCCTGCATTAATTAATATAGTCATGATTTTCCTTTTTTAGCCTTTTGATATGGTGGATTGCATTGATTGATTTTGAATGTTGAACCAGCGTTGCATATTTGGATTAAAATCTCACTTGTCTGTGGTGTGTAATTCTTTTTATATGTTAGAGAATTGAATTTGATCGTAAGAGGTTTTGGACTGTAGCTTTCCTTTTTTGAAATGTCTCTCTCTGATTTGGGTATTATATAATGCTGGCCTCATACAATGAGTTAGAAAGTGTTCCTTCTGCTTCTAACTTCTAGAAGATATTTTCAAAAAACTGGTACCTTTTCTTTTTTAAGTTTTGTATGATTCAATACTGGGCCTTGTGCTTTCTTTTTTTTGAATGCTATATATTATTGATTCAATATCGTTAATAAATATAGTTCATATTATTTGTTTCTCCCTATCTAAATTTGGTGGTTTTGTGTCTTTCAAAGATATGGCCGATTTCATCTAAGCCATCAAATTTGTTAGCATAGAGTTATGCTTAGTTTTCTTTATTTTAGTTTTAAAGTCCATACTCTGTTAAGATCTTGATTTAATTTAAACCCATATATACATCTACTATTTTTAACCTTCTTTTTTGTATTTCTGTGTCCTAGGTACTTTTCCCTAACCGTTATGTAACTTTTTTTTCCCACTTTTTAGGGCCGCACCTGAGGCAGGGGTCAAATTGAGGCTACAGCTGCTGGCCTTTACTACAGTCACAGCAGCACAGGATCCAAGCTGCACCTGTGACTTACACCACAGTTCTCAGCAATGCCAGATCTTGACCCACTGAGCGAGGCCAGGGATCGAACCCACATCCTCATGGATCCTAGTCGGATTTGTTTCTGCTGCGCCACAATGGACACTGCCAACAGTTCTATAACTTTCATTATTCCTCATAGGTACACAGTAGTCATGTAAGGCGGGTGGGCTTAGACCTCAAGAAACCAGTCACCACACATCTGCTGTTGGGGAAAATTCTTGGCAGAAAGTGAAGTGTTGCCAAAGTCAGAAGCTGCCCGTGTTACTGGAGGAATGATTAGAGTGAACATAGCAGGATACTCATATAGCAGAATCCAGAATTACCCTCTATAAATTAGCGTCACCAAGAAATTTCCTCTTGTAATGTGAGAGCCTGGGGATTAGCAGAATGGAGAAAACAGAGGCTGTAAACAGTGACTGGTCCTCAAGAAGAAGAAGCTAACAGACCACCCTTGCCCTGTATCTAGATATTTGCATTACCATTTCCTAGAATTCAAAGCAGACCTGGGCACACCCAAGAGAGGATGCAGGGCCATCTCTTCAGAGCAACAAGGACTCGGATTCTTAGAATTTCTGTGAGAGGCTAACTGGGTAAGGAGAAAGGAATTTCCGTTCTTATTTTGCCTCTACACTTCAAAAATTAAACATCTGAGGTTTGTGCCTGAGTCTTTGGATCCTGAATTTGGCTGCTGTTTCCAAATTTCCCCTATTGAAAAGATTATTGGTATTCACATCCATGAAGTAAAATTTCCTATGCTTGTTTTATTTCCTCAGGATAAGTCGCTAGAAGCATAATTTCAATTTAGGAGTGTATACATTGTAATTAATTTTGTTACATGCTATTAGGAAATATTCTTGGTCATGAGGCAATAGTGAGTATAACTCAAATGTCTTACTCCCTAGTAAATGTTCTTCTGCTCTTTTGGCTGGTATTATGATTCTCTGGGGGTTATGGATAACCACTGTGGGGGAGGAGGTATAATCTTAGAGACTTAGTCAGAACGGCTAAACTGCTAGGTCCTGGTCTGCGCAGTGTGGAAAAAAAAAAATGGCTTCGACATGTTGGTTGCATTTGCCAAAATGATCTTAGAGGATACCAGGACATCTGGGTGCTGAACTGCTGTTTGATGAAGTTCTGTACAGGAGGGGAGTGAAACACAAGGGGTTAGGGAGTGTCCTTCATTTATGAAAGAGCATTTGTCAGTTGAAAACCTCAAGAACCATTGGTGACATAGGAAGGCAACAGGAAACAATGCATTATATTATAAATCTGCTTTATTTAGCAATTACAAGTGAGCGAAGAGCAGAGGAAACATCACAGGGATCCAGACCCTGTACATCATAGAACTAGTCATTTGTGCTTTCATGAACATTGAAAGGGAGGACTCAACACCTGTAAGATGGGGAATCCTGAAGAACTGGAGAGCAAGGGGGAGTTGCACTGTTCTGGATCAGGACCCAGGCAATGACCTTTCAATGTTGAGCAATGAAAGCTCAGGTGGAGCAGGTGCTGGCAGAGAGGAGGTGAGGGCACTCAGCAACTTCACCTACTAACGCGAAGAGTGAGAGAAGGAAGCAGGAGAGAGGAAGCAACTGGAGGAGAGGGAAGTGCAGCTGGAGAGTTGGCCCGAGACACTGTGGGACCAAGAGCACATGGCAGGACTTCAGTGCCTGTAGCCCTTTCTGCTGGAAGAGGAGGAGGAGGTGGTGGTGGTGTATTTGATGGTGGAACTGCTGCCCCCAGAGGAGCTGAGGCCACCACCAATGGCTCTGCCACTGCCAGAACTGAAGCCACCTCCAAGGCCGTGACCACTGCTGTAGGAATAGCCACTGCCTCCACTCAGGCCTAAGCCACTGCCGACACCGCTGGCACCAGCATAGCCGCCAGAGATGGTGGACTGCACCACAGCTGTGGAGAGAAGGGACAAGGTCAGGACAAGACATGGTGACTCATTCTGCCACACTGAGTCCAGTCAGAGGAGCACAAGGACAAGGGAGGGGGCACACAAAGGTACTTACAGATGTTGACTTGTCCAAC
>PVHT021183646.1:590056-600931 GCA_004024745.2 Catagonus wagneri | reverse complement strand
AGTGAGCTCACATCTGGGTTATTAGAAACGTTATGAAATATGAAGACTGCATTTTTGGTTTCCTTTAGTCAGGGAAAATTTCTTCTGCCTTCCAGCTTTGACTTGATCCCAGTACAATAAGATTGTTCTCAACTCACTGAGCTGGGAGTTAGTCACTGTCTCACACAAAGATTTACACTTTGTGTGTGTGTGTGTGTGTGTGTGTGTGTGTGTGTGTGTGTGTGTGTGTGCGAGTTGTGTGTGTGCGTGTGGGGGCTGAAATGTACTGAGGCTCCTCTCCACCTGATGCTTCTCCCAGTGGAGATATAGGAGATCAAATTAATTCATTGCTTATCCCTTGAGTATAATTATTAGTTTTTTTCACTGATTCTAGTAGTTAAATGTGATTTTTTGCTTTCATTAAAAATTTCGCCTGGGTAGATCAGTAGATTGACAATATAATGAGCCTGTCCATCTATCACTGGGTTTTATGAAATTATTTCATGGTCAGCCTCATATCTTCTATAGTCCCAGCATTTATCATTCCTAAAATATTTGAAAGCAAATTCCAGAGATCATGTCATTTCTTTAGCATATAATTCAATGTTTATATGTAAATGATTGATCCTTTTAAATATATAGCCAAATACCATTTATATATACTTAATATTTACATATTCGTTAGACATCAAGAAGTGTCTATTCCATCTTGAACTAAACCTGTTTGTTATTCATATTTTATATTTTAATTGTCTAAATCAGGTTTCTAATAAGTTTTATACATCTTGTGTGGTGATATGTCCTTAAGTAATATGTCTTTAAAATCATTTAAATTGTTAAATCCCCCTTCTCTTCTTGACTTGCAATTTGTTTGTGAAAGAAACCAGGTTCTTTGTCCTTTGCAGTTGTCCATTCTTGGAGTTTTCCAGTTGCATAGTTGTCTTGTTTTATTATTTAATATGATCTCCTCTCCTTTGTGAATCCTGTAAACTGACAGTGAAAACTAAAATCTTAATGAGCTCTCTATTTAAACCTTCCAGATGTAGATGTAATAGAATGCCTATTTATATGTTGAATATTGTTATCTACATACTTACGTATATATTTTAAAATGAATAAATAATACGTTTACATATTTAAAGCAAAAAATATGCTCAAGTCCGTTCCCCAGCCATGCAGTCCTGTATGGGAAGACAGGCAGTGTTCCCACTTCCCCCCGTGTATCCTTTTAGGAACTTCAGTTGGTTACTTCTCTGTATTCTTCCTGGGTCATATGTGATGCGCGTGATCGTGTGTGTGTTTTGCATGTATGTGTGTATTTGTCTCCCATCTCTGTGTTTTCTCTTGGTTCTCATGTAACATGCTACAATCGCTATTTGGTAATTATCGATCTGCCTTTACCTGTGGTCCATTACTGTTCATTGGCAGTGCTTTATGCTGCTTTCAGCTTGGTCTTCATTTCTATTGTGGCTTTATTTATTCATTCATTTATTTATTCATTTGTTTATCATCTGCTCCCTTTCTTTTTCTTCCTTTCTTTCTCTCTCTCTCTCTCTTTCTTTTTGTCTGTTTCTTTCTTTTTTCTTTTTAGAGAAGGAACGAGCACCTGCAGCATATTGAAATTCCCAGGCTAGGGGTCGAATTGTTTTGCAGCTGCCAGCCTGCATCACAGCCACAGCCATGGAAATGCAGGACCCACAACCATGACCTATACTGCAACCTATGGCAACACCAGATATTTAACCCACTCAGTGGGGCCAGGGATTGAACCCCCATGCTCATGGACACGGACACTATATCGGGTTCCTAAGCCGAGCCACAGTGGGAGGCTCCTTCTTTTCTAAGCTCTACCAGCTAATATTTTTCTTTTATTGACTCATTATACTTCCCCTTTGTTCTCTCATTTTATCATGGTATTTATTTTACTGGCTTTGGGGTAATATTTTATTGTGACTTTTTTCTGTTGAGAGTTTTTGTATACTTGTTTTTCCTTTTCTTTGCATTTTTTAAAGGATAGTACTGGGAACTATATTTAGTCTTTATAATGGAGCATGTTGGAGGATAATGTGAGAAAAAGAGTGTATATATGTATGTGTGACTGGATCACTTTGCTGTGCAGTAGAAAATTGACAGAACACTGTAAACCAGCTATAATGGAAAAAATAAAAATTGTTTTAAAAATAAATAAATGAAAAAAAAATAAAGAATCCTTTGTGGATCCTGGGTTGGTTCCTTTCTAGTGAGGGTTCATCTTTGAATGAGGTGAGCCCCTTCTGGACCTGACCGCTGCAGACAGTATTCTGGGAGGAGGGGCCGGGTTTCATCCAGACTAACAGGAATTCTCATTATGACACAGGCTCTGTGAATAATTCTTTTAATTTTAATTCTGTCAAGCCCCGGAGGATAGCTGCAGTGTGGCTCACAGCTCATAGTCTCAGCTTTCTTGGCTTCCCCAACAACATGTGCCAGTAGGTCTTGCCTCTTACTCATTTCTCAGCCCTGCCTTCACTGTGTCTTAAAACTTCCTGGCAAATAGGGTCTTGCCTGCAGCCCACACACCCGCTTCTGGCTATTGCAAACCAGGGGTGCTTGGATTTGCATCTGAGGACCCGTGCTTTGCCTCTACACAGGAGGAATTCAATGAGTCAGCAGTGCCTGGCGGTAGGAAAACCTCAGGGTTACCTTCCTGTGCTGTTTCTCTGTAGTTACCTGGTTGTTTGGTTTTGATTTGCTTTTGAGAGTGTTCTTTACTGGGTTTTCTGAGATCTACGCTGAGGGTGGCTTCTCTCTAAGTTCTAACAACTGTGTTTATATGTCTCTCCTTCAGTTGAAAATCGTCTTTTTATTTTGACTGAGGGATTTTAAAATGTTTTCCTTGTGGTAGTAGAGGATGGAACTTACCTTTAAATTTTTGGCTCTCCTTGTTTGTTTTTAGATAATTTCTGAGGAGAGGAAATGCCTCCCTTCCCTCCACTAGGTTAAATTCAGAAGCCTCCCATTCATCTATTAACATTTAAAATAGATAATCTTTAAATATCAAGCCAATAACTTAAATTAGAAATATCATTTTCTATCTCTCCCACTTCATGAAAACTATTTCATTCAATGAGACTTCATTGTCTTCAGCACCTCCCTTCCCTGAGTCATGTTGCGAGGCACCTAAGTTTTCCACAAGACATCGTATTTATGGTCACCAGAAATTTTATCCCAAAATATGTTTGTGCTCTCCTCAATGTGATAACCTACTTTATTGTTTAATCAAAATTTGTATTATTGAAAGTCAAATATATTTAAAGAGAATAGTATATAAACCACCGTGTGCCAATCACCAAGATTAAACAATTATAAATATTTGTCATTATTGTTTCATCTAAAATTCATAAAAATTTCCCGTTTTTATATCAAAATCCTTTATTGCTTTTTTTGATACATCTTAAAAGAATTGAAACATCAAGTCATTTCACTTGTAAATATTTGCATGCCTGTTTAAGCAATAATGATTTTTTTAATCTAACTGGGTAACAGTTTTATATCACAACCAACAGTCATTTCTTAATGAAATCTAATAATACACATTTGTGTTCAGATTTCTCTGATTATCTCAAAGATGTTTTTTCTTGCTGGTGTAATGCCCGCGGTCGCAAGTCCCCCTCGCAACGAACACACCAGAGTCAAAAGTCAAAGCCAAAACGGCAAGGGTCCTTTATTGCAGGTTCGAACCTGGACCCCTGCGCACTCGTTACCGGTGACGCAAAGAGGTCCCGACTGCAGCGAGTACAGGGTTTTTTATGGGCACACACAAACAAGTCCGGGGCTTAGGGGAGGTTTTCAAAGGAGAGGGATGTCGACTGGCTGATATTTGAATTGGGACACCGTCTGCTATATGATTGGCCTGGGATCGCGCGATCCATATTCAGCAAGCAAGCAGGTTTACAGAAGCAGATGTGGCGGTTAGTGATTGGCTATAATTGGCGCGCGCGGGACTTTTGAAAGTTGCAGACCTGGGGGGGATGGAAAATTTCCTAAATGGTAGCCTGTTATGTCTTGGCTGGTTCTATTGACCCTTTGTTGCGAAACACTGTCACAACTGATACTTAGCAAGCAAGCGATGTGACAGAAGCGAGAAGGGAGCGTTAAGTTTCAATTGCCTTAGGTTTCGTCTCTCACTGGTTTGATGGAAGCAACATCCCACGCAGGTTCCCATATTGCATTGTGTCTCTTAAGGTCTTTTCATTCTGTGACAGATTCCTTTCTTTTCTTTTAAACACCTTTGAGAAATTGATTTTTCTGTAGAATGTTTTCATTCTGGAGTTGGCTCGTTGTTTCCTGTTGGTGCCCCCAAACTTCTAAGCCCAGTTTTTCCTCTATAATAGTTGTAGTAGAGTTGATTAGATTTAATGCCATTGTTTCAGGCAAGATTATGTTCCAGCTATTTGCTGTGTACCACCTATTGCATCATCATGAGGTACATAATACCAGTTGTCCTATTTTAGTCATGTTAAGACTGATCCAGGGATATCTGTAGTTTCAACCTTATCCCTCCATTAAAAAGTACACAATAAAAATGTCATCTAATATTTTAATATTCATTGATCGATTCCCATATTTACTATTTCATTAGGGGTTGCAAAATGCTAATTTATTAACCCCCCGCCTCTGCGTTTATCACCTGGGAGTCATTTGTAAAGAAGGGTTCTTTATTGCTTATTTTTAGATAACCTAATATGCATTTAATCATACAGGAAAGGCAGAATAAGTGCTTGATTATTTCCCTTTATTTTGCAGTTTTCAGAATAGTGGGTTGGGCCCCCAGCAATTTCCAAATGTAAGCAAAGAATGTTTTTGTTTGGGGGGTTTTATACAATTATAAATTCATAGTGTAAAAATATATTTGATTATAGCATTGTAAATCAACTATACTTTAATGAAAAAAATTTTAAATAAAAAAAATAAAAAGTATATTTGTAGGGTTTAGTCCAGTGCAGTCATTAAAACTTTTGGTGCTTTAATTGTCCATTTTAGGTCAATGGGGGCGCTTTGGATTGGTTTCTGTGTACTTTTATTAGGAACTTATTCAGATTTGAGAGCTTTCTTCTTTTCTGGGATGAGATGTCTCAAGGCTACCTTGTGCTTGTCTAGAAACAGACATGGAATCAGCCATTTCTCTGAATAGCTCTGGCTCTTTTTACCAAGGAATGATATTCATAAGCTGGAGTTTTCATGCCCATGGTTGCTCATTGTTACTGGATTCTTCTTGCTTTGAAGACTTATCAATGGACAGAGCTGGCAAAAATGTAAAAATATACTTAAAAAACAAATCAGAAGCTTATAACTAATATTTACAATTCAAGGAGAAGAATAGAAGATGATTTTATACCTGTATTTATTCTACTCACTCTGAAAATTTTGGCTATGAATGACCTAAACGTATTACTTATTTGCTTTATCCTTCAGCATACTTATGATAGTATCAAAATAACAATACCAATATTACTATTAAAACTAGGTCTACTAAATGCAATTTCTGATTTCTTTGTGGCTACTTTCTCCCAGTGCTATGGAAAAAAAAATCAAATTGTGCAAGGGAAATAGAAAGTTAGAAAAAGGGGACAGAGGAAATATTTCATGAGAATCCAGATACGTTGTAGCCTGGCAGTTTCAAACAGAAGGAGGAAAAAAAGATCTTCCACTGTTACAACTGATGGAGAAGAGTTTCTTAAGTGAGGGAGTACAGACACAGATGGCCTTAAACAAGGGACTGCTGCAGTTGCATAAGGAGATTGGCCACAGAAAGAGTGTTGGGATAGGTGGCACATCTGAATAGATTTACCTGCAAGAGGATGGTTTTCCTGCCCCCGCACCCCCGGCTTCTAGTGCCAAAGGTACACTCCTGCCAAGAGTCCAGTAAGTGAGAGTGTTGAGAAGGGACTGCCTGGCAAAAGTCACCGTCAAAGTATTCAGCTACTGTCAGAGATGGACTCCTTAGCTCCCTTTTCCTCCTATCCTGGGATCTACCACCAGCTCTTTCTTTTTTTTTTTTAATTTTTTATTATAGTTGATTTACAATGTTCCTTCAATTTCTGTTGTACATTTTTTTTTTTGCATACCATCTTCCATCGTGTTCTAACCCAAGAGATTGCACATAGTTCCCTGTGCTGTATAGTAGGACCCCGTTGCTTATCCGTTCCAAATTCAACAGTTTTCACCGACTAACCCACTCCCTCCCCCCACCCCAGCAATCACAAGTCTGCCCCCATGTCCATTGTATGTTTCTGTTTTGTAGATAGAATCATTTGTGCCAAATTTTAGATTCCACCTATACATGATATTATATGGTATTTGGCTTTCTCTTTCAGGCTTACTTAGTATGAGAATCTCTAGTTGCATCCATGTTGCTGCAGATGGCATTCTTTCAGCCTTTTTATGGCTGAGTAGTATTCCATTGTATATATGTGCCACATTTTCTTAATCCATTCATCTGTTGATGGACTTTCAGGTTGTTTCCATGTCTTGGCTGTTATGAGTAGTGCTTAAGGCCAAGTGCAATAAAGGTTTAGCTATCAAGGAGGTCTGTAGGCATGCTTCCTGGGGCAGGAGCTGGGCAGAGATGAGCAGCTTGCTCTCTGAGCCTGTCGAAACATTCCCTCTCCTGACTCTCCTGCACCATTCCCCCCACCTCGAGGTGTGATTCCATACATTGAGGTGTGCTGGGGATTCTCGCCAATGCAGATAGAATCACATGGCTTACAAATAATCATCCTGGGTCACCAGGGACTCACGTAAGGGGCTTTGGATACGGCCTCTAACTGGGAAAAAGTTCTTCTACTGAGGATGTTATTAAAAAGTTGTATTTCCTATATTTTCCAGGTGCATGGGCTCCATACTAGAGAAGTTAACTGGGCAGCCTCCTTAACAATCAAATCCAGTATCTAATGACCATTGGTACTGCAGAGTCCTTCTTTGCCTCTAAAACCAAAGCTTTGCTGTTGCAAAATGAATCTACTTCTTCCTAGTAAGTCCTCGGTGGGTAAAGGAAAACTATTTTATTTTTCTTCTCATGGGCTATAAATCCAGAGATTGAATCTTTTTTCCTCTAGTACCAAAAAGTGTGGGAACATACTTTCTCTTTTGAAATAACACATTTTCAACATCAAAAAATTATAGAAATACAGTTTACTTGAATTAACACCGAGTTGAGATAGCCAATATTATCGCTTTAGCATTGATCCCTCATTTGTTTTCTGGATGTCTGTCCCTCCACCTGTCTCTCTGTTTCACTGTCATTCCATCTCGCTCGCTCTATCTTACTTGCTTTATAATTTTGTGTACAAAATTTGTTTATTTAAAAATACAGATGCTGGGGAGTTCCCGTCGTGGCTCAGTGGTTAACAAATCCGACTAGGAACCACGAGTTTGCGGGTTCGATCCCTGGCCTTGCTCAGTGAGTTAAGGATCCCACGTTGCTGTGGCTACAGCTCCTGTTAGACCCCTAGTCTGGGAACCTCCATATGCCGCGGGTGCGGCTCTAGATAAGGCAAAAAGACAAAAAAAAAATACAGATGCTACTTTGAACCTCACAACTTAGATTATTCTGTAATAAACTTTTTTATTTTAGAGTAGTTTTAGACTTACAAAAATTGTGAGGGTATAAAGACATCTTATATACCATACAACCCATTTTCTTTATTATTATTATTATTATTATTATTATTATTATTATTATTATTATTATTATTATGTGGCTGCACCCATGGCATATGGAATTGAACCTGAGCTGCAGCTGCAATCTACTCCAGATCTTTTGACCCACTGCGCTGGGCCAGGATCAAACCTACACCTTCACAGCAGCCAGTGATGCTGCAGTCAGATTCTTAACTCACTGCTCCAAGGCAGGAACTCCTCCCTATTATTAATACCTCCCCATTAAGGAAACAATGTAAATATAATTACATTTGGACTTTTTTACCTTTTACCCAGTATTCTTTTCTTTCTGTTCTGCGGTCTCATTCCATGGTACGACTTTACATTTACTCATTGTGTCTCCTTAGACTCATCTTAGATAACACAGTTTGCCAGATTTTCTTTGTTTTGATAATCCTGACTTTTTGAGGAACTCTGGCCAGGTATTTTGTAGATGTCCACAAGTGGGCTTTGTCTGGGTGTTTTCTCATGGTTAGGCTGGGGTTATGGACTTTTTGGGGTGAAAGACCTCAGAAGTGATGCAGCTTCTCATCTCATCATATCCGTTGCACTTGGTATCACCATGACTTATCACGGTTGATGTTAGCCTCGATCGTGTGGCTGAGGAAATGTTTGATGGATTTTTCTGCAGGAAAGTTACTTTTTTGCCTCATTTTTATGCTGTACTCTTTGGAAAGAAGTCGTGGTTCCCAGCCCACGCTTAAAGGGGAGTAGTTATTCACCTCTTCCTTGATTTGGAAGCCCTGGGTAACTAAATGGAGTTCTTCTACAGGACAGGTGTCAATCATCCTTCTTAATTAATGAATTCAATCATTTTTTCATGTCCCTATAGACCATGCATATTTATTTTATACTTTGGATTATAATGCAATATGTTATCTACTGTCTGTCTGTCTATCTATCAAAGCTCAGATTGTTCCAATTTGGTTACTAGGAACACAGTAGCAGTCTTTTTGGTATTGCTTTAACTTTGGCACTGAAATAGTTTCAGGACCTTCTTATATACATACCCCACTCCATTCCTACAATATGTTATTTCTTCTTCATTCCTAAGAAGGGAACTTTCATTCCTAATGGTATTAGACAGTGTTCTCCAGGGAAAAAGCCAGGGATTATGAGTATGGCCAAAACAGAGACTGGAAACAGTGACTGGCCCTGAGGGAGCAGAAGCTGACTGACCGTTCTTGATCTGTATGCTGAGTGTTCCGTTACCCATTCCTAAAGTTGAAGCAGACCAGGACACACCTGAGAGAGGGTGCAGCCTTGTTGGAGCAACAAGTACTCGACCTCTTTGAGTCTCTGTGAGAGGCTTGTGATGTAAGGCGGAATACATTTCTCTTCCTATTTCCTTCCATGCTTCAAAAAATCAGCACCTGCATTTTGTGCTTGAGTCTTTGGATCCTGAGTTAGGCCAGTGTATCCAATTTTCCCCTATTGAAAAGATTATTGGGATTCATATCCATGAGCTACAATGTCCGCCACTTGTACTATTTCCCCAGAATACAGTTCCAGGAGTTCCCATCATGGCTCAGTGGTTAACGAATCTGACTAGGAACGATGAGGTTGCGAGTTCGATCCCTGGCCTTGCTCAGTGGGTTAACAATACGGCAGAGCCGTGAGCCGTGGTGTCGGTCGCAGACGTGTCTCGGATCTGGTGTTGTTGTGCCTGTGGTGTAGGACGGAAGCTGTAGCTCCGATTCGACCCCTAGCCTGGGAACCTCCATATGCTGCAGGTGCAGCCCTAAAAAGCAAAAAAAAAAAAAAAAAAAAAAAAGAATACAACTCCAGAAGCATAATTTCAGTTCAGGAATATGTACGTTTTCCTCACTCCCAATGTATGTTATAAGGAACGTTCTGGTCACGAGGCGATTTTAATTATAAATTGTATATCTTACTCCAAAGTCAATGTGCTTCTGATCTAATTAAACAGTAACGTGATTTCCTGGGGATTATGGGTGAGCCCTCAGCAGGAGGAAATATAGCCTTATAGACCAAGTGAGAGAGACTAAGTTTAGGATGTGGTACAGGCACTAAAAAGCAAATTTTACAACAGCGATGGACAAGAACCCTCCCACTACTCTTGCCAAATTGATCTGGGAGGAATCATGACCATCATGATGCCAAACAATCACTCGGCGATGTTTTCTAAAGCAGGGGAGTGAAGCACACGGGATTAGGAGTATCCTTCATTTATGAAAAGGCATTTGTCAGATAAAACCTCAAGAACAATTGATGATCGAGGAAGGCAATAGGAAGCCATGCATTGTATTATAAATCTGCTTTATTTGGCAATTACAAGTGAGCAAAGAGCAGAGGAAACATCACAGGGATCCAGACCCTGTACATCATAGAACTAGTCATTTGTGCTTTCATGAACATTGAAAGGGAGGACTCAACACCTGTAAGATGGGGAATCCTGAAGAACTGGAGAGCAAGGGGGAGTTGCACTGTTCTGGATCAGGACCCAGGCAATGACCTTTCAATGTTGAGCAATGAAAGCTCAGATGGATGGTGGACGTGCAGGCACTCAGGAACATCAGTTCTAACTCAAGAAGTAAGGGAAGTTGAGAGAAGGAGAGAAAAAGCAAACGGAGGAGAGGAAAGTTCAGATGAGAGGGGGCCCGAGACACTGTGGGATCCAGAGCACATGGCAGGACTTCAGTGCCTGTAGCCCTTTCTGCTGGAAGAGGAGGAGGAGGTGGTGGTGGTGTATTTGATGGTGGAACTGCTGCCCCCAGAGGAGCTGAGGCCACCCCCGATGGCTCTGCCACTGCCAGAACTGAAGCCACCTCCAAGGCCGTGACCACTGCTATAGGAATAGCCACTGCCTCCACTCAGGCCTAAGCCACTGCCGACACCGCTGGCACCGCCATAGCCGCCGGAGACGGTGGACTGCACCACAGCTGTGGAGAGAAGGGACAAGGTCAGGACAAGACATGGTGACTCATTCTGCCACACTGAGTCCAGTCAGAAGAGCACAAGGACAAGGGAGGGGGCACACAAAGGTACTTACAGATGTTGACTTGTCCAACGCCTTCCCCATTCAGCCTAGGAGAGAGGAGACACAGCATCATGAGACCTCAGAGCCACAGCTGGACCAGTGTGCAGGCCCCGTTGTGAGGACAGTCCATGGGGAAAGTGTTTCTCAAGTGGTTTTCTGAGACTAGCATTATGGCCAAGAACAGACTGCCTTCA
>PVHT021183646.1:570597-589056 GCA_004024745.2 Catagonus wagneri | reverse complement strand
ACTCTGGCTGAGCTGGCACTGAAGCCCCGGCGGCTGCTGCTCTGACCCCTCACGGTAGATCTGCAAGACATGGTTCCTGAGGATGAGAAGGCTGAAGAAGGCGTGAGCAGTGGCGGGTAGAGCTGAGAGGAGCAGATCTGTGAGAGGAGCTTCCCGGCAGCAGCTTATATATGGAGAAAAGGGGCTGGGCCCAGTCCTGGAAGGTGAGCTGCTGATTGGGAAGGGCTGGGCTTTGCAAATAGTGAGATCACCCCCAGCCTCTAGAAAGGTATGAAGAATGAATATTGCTTCTTTGGCTTCCTTTAGTCATGGAGAAATTCTGCTGGCTTCTAGCCTTGACTTGATCCCAAAACAATAAGCCTGGATGTAAATTCACTGAAGTCATGAATTAGTCATGTTCTCAAACAAAGGAGACAAGGAGCTGATCTGTGATGATTGTCCCCTCCTTCTGCTTACTCAGACACTCTTCTGTGTGCCCCCTTCCCACACAGGTTTTCTTCCACCAGCACCACCCTCCCCATCAGGTTGGACTGTCTCTGAGGGCTAATAGGCATTTGCCTTGTGGCCTGAGCAAGAAGTGGCCTGAGGTGTTTTTCCACATATTTAAACCTGTTCTTCTGGAGCTCCGGGCTGCCTTTCTGGTAGTCTGGCCTGGGAATGGGGACTACTTTGGGGAAATGATCCTCCTTTGAAAAGCGGGAGAGACAAAAGAGTTTAATTTTTACAGCATAAGAGCAACTTTGTCCTATGTGGAATGTGCAGTTTCATGATAGGCTAGAGGACCACCCAAGCCAACTCTGCCCAGAGAACTGACTTCTTGCGGTTTCTACCATGTGTGCACCTCTCTTCCCAGTATTTGCATTCCCATTGGCTGATAACTATATGTTTTTTAGGAAATGAAATTCACAGGCACCTTTTTCCACAGTCTTTTGGAGTATGCTCTTAGAACTTAAAGGACCTAAAACAAACAAGGCAAAAATCAGTAAGGGAATTCACTGCCTTTTGATTCCCAGAGATTCTGACACTTCTTAAAAATCAAGAATCAGACATCTTAATGGGGTGTGTACAGAAAGTTGAGGGGCATATAGAGGCAATGAATCATAAAAATGTGTCTTTGCAGGTGTGGTGATGTCACAAGTAAATTCCAAATTTATATTTCTAATCTCAGGGCTTGAAATCTCAAATCTTAAACAACTTCTTAGGAGAGAAGCCTGTCAGGTGAGCACGGTGTTTGGTGTAGAGGAGAATGAGGTTCGTTTTTTCTAGTCCATGCATTAAAAGCCGTTGTAAACATGATGTTTTTATGAGAGCTTCTGGTTAAGGGTGGACAACCAGGGGAGGAAAGACAAACTGCCACATTGAGAGGATCCTGGGGAAAACTCTTATGACTACTTAATAAGCAGTTCCATCTCTCCAGCATTATGGGGGCACACCATCCAGGAGGGCAGGGCATTCCATGCCCAAAGGCATGCTAACTCAGCATCTGGCAGGAAAAGGATACCTTCTCAAGACAACGGAAACAGCTCCCCTTCCTCCACCCTGATGGTTGCACAATGCTTGACCAAGAAACCTGCTTCCACCCAGTTCTGGGAAAGAATCTTCCCTTCCCATGGCATGGTGTTCTGATCCATTCTGTTGGAATAGCGTCTTTAGGCTTGGCCTGGATGAGACTGGGAGGAGAAGGAAGGGTTGGCAGGTGAGGTGAGCTGCATGCACTTGTCCAATGTCCTGTGTTTATGTCAGTGTTCAATGTCTGTGTCTGTTTTCACGTGCAATGGGGGAGTTGAGTAGTAGCTGCAACACAGAGTCTGTGGATGGGAAAGCCTAAAAGGTTTATTAGATGGCCCTTTAAAGGGAAAGTTTGCCAACTCCTTAAGAGCAGCGATTCTGGAGACAGCGCTCAGGCTCATGGTCAGAGTCCCATGTGTCTTTATGCAAATTACTCACTTTTAGAGCAGTGAACAGGGGATGGAAATAGTACTTGCTGCACAATGATGTGAGGATTATGTGGAATAACTAATGTAAAGATCTTAGCGCAGTGCCTGCATGTAAGTTCTCAATGAAGATGAGCTAATATCATCAGCATAATGGAAACATGAAGGAGCTTGGTGTGTTCTGTGACCCACAGGAAGCTTCAGGAACTGGAACCCAGGGGTGTCCTGTGTATGTATGTGTTGGGGGCAGGGAGAAAATGCAACCATCATTGCAGGTTTGTGCCATGTTAGAAAGCACCCACTTATAAGGGTTTGCCCATCTCCCCGGAGGCCATGCCGAGGCACCGAAGGCAGAAGAGCAACAAGATCAAAAGTATGATTTGCAAGCTTGTTGGCACTTGGAGCAGTAGGTAAGGAAGAGCTCTGTTCCTGGGTGGATGCAGCTCCTTGCCAAGTGGCTGGAAGGGAGGTCAGAGGGAGGGAGGATCCCAGTCCTTGGAGGGAGTGCAATCAGCTTCCCCGGGGCCGTTCTCCGCTGGGTCCTCCTCAGTCTTCTGGGCTGTCCACATGGAGACAGGCTACTGTCAACCAGCATAGGTGACTGGATCCATTTCTCTTTTACTACTAATTGTGTATCTTTTCTAGGGTAGGAGCAGATTCAGCCCTGAATGAAATGTGCAGTTCAGTTGCAACAAGAACCTCATATTCAACCGTTTAGCCTATTAGAGGAGGAGGGTTTCACTTCAATATACTGTCCAATGCTAAACTTAGACCAGCAATGTAAAGTATCATATTTCATTCTGGGACACAAGTATCTCTCCTACTGGTAGATTTCATAAGTCATCCTCTAAAATATATATAATGTATGTTTTGTAGGTACAATATTTATAAGGATACCTATCTTTATACCACCGGCCGGGGGGTGAAGTCCCAGGAACCAATTCTAGGGACCCTGACCCCGAGTGAGATCAGCTGAAGGACTCATGAGAGATGATGATGAGGGCTTCTGAGACAGTGGAGGGGGAGTCAGGGAGAAGAGACCCAGTGGCAGCTCCATTTCTGTCCATTCCTTCCTAGTCCCACCACCCTCAAAAGGTCAAGTTTGCACCTGCTTCATTTGCTCTTAATTCTCTCTCTCTACCTGGGTATGGGAGGTGCCCCATGTGCCCTAACCCATTTTTAGACTCCCACCCGGGTCTGAGCTGCATTGTCTCCTCTGGAGTCCAGTCCACTGCCCTCTTCCCCTGCTTTTGCGCCCAGGGGAGAGTTGTGTTCACGGACAGATTGGACCCATTGGATGAGAATTGACTTCTTGGTTGGACTCTCCCCAGTGATCTTGAGTCGTGTCCATGGTGAAGCTCAAGGGCGTTACGTTTTCCCAGAGGGGCGGAGTGGGGCGGGGAGCCAGACCTTCACAACAAGATTAAAACAAAGGGTGATAGTTCAGGCAACTATGTGAGAGAAACTGAAGCCAAAGCAGCGTGAGTAACTCCGACGACAGCCAGCTTCCTCCCCAGGAGGCTGCCAAGCTCAGCCTCTACTCTGCCGGGAGAGCCTCCATCCAGTCTGGTGCTGTCTCTGATGGCCATGGAATGAGCAACGCCTTTGTTCTAGGGCCCAGGGATTAACCTGTACTTCTTGTGTTTTTCCCAGCAAGGAGGAAGGCAGGAGGGATCCCCTTGAGTCCATGGGAAGTCTGTCTCAAGAAGATTTGCCTTGTCTTTCTGTCTCCCTGGGTGGGGCTGGAAGATGAGAAATGAGGTATAGGCTATTGTCGCATTTCATCAAAAGCTTAAGACTAAGTGCCTCATCCTGCAAAAGCCCCAGTGCAGGATGCCTAATCCTAATCCCACAAGCCCCAACGCAGGATGATGCCTTTCAGAAGGAATCCCACAGACCCAGTCCTGTACCTGGGATCCACGCACTGAAAGAGAAACACATGCAGCCACTCATGGAAAGGATGGAGACAGTAACACCAGAGTTGGAGTGGAAAGTGCAGCCTTCTGAGATTTACAGGGTGGTTCAGAAAGCACTGATATTTTCAAAATTGTATTACTTAGTAACCAGGCTGTTTATGAACGTGTAGTAGGCAGTATTCCCTAGTATTTCTCAATGTTCATACACATACAGTCCACCCATTTTTTGCAGTGAATAGAGTGATGGGGCTGCCTGTCTGGATACAATACCTTCATGACTTTATCCAAAGCTGCAGGTAGTTTCTGACAACTCTGTCTTCCAGTGGGTTGGGGCTCTAGGTCGATCGTGGGGTCCAGAGGTCAAAGAACACCAACCACAGTGTTCAGTGAGATGCTCAATTCAAAGCATTGACCTGGGAATTCCCTGACCAGTATCTGTGAGGATTCGGGTTCAATCCCCGGCCTAGTTCAGTGGGCTTAGGATCTGGTGTTGCTGTGAGCTGTGGTGTAGTTTGCAGATGCAGCTCGGATCTGAAGCTGCTGTGGCTGTAGTGTAGGCTGGCAGCTGCAGCTCTGTTTCAACCCCTAGCCTGGAAACTTCCACATGCAGCCAGTGCAGCCCTAAAAAAAAGAAAAGAAAAGAAAATTGACTCCTGTCCCAAATCCCCAGATGTCACTCCATGTGCCTTCTAGTGGGAATAAGTCAAGAACCTCCTATCTTGTGGGGATAAGTTTGAACCTCTTCCTGATAGCCTGAAAGAGTTAAAGGGGTGTGTTTTGACTGTCATTTAACCACCGAAAGTAATGCACAACAAACAGTCTTGGATGAATTGCAGCTTATTTATTAGCCTATAGACTTGACATATATCATGTGCCTTGAAGGAACATCAAGAGTGTTTGTACAGTTATAGACAAAAAACTCGGATTATTACCTCCAATTGATTTTGGTACATGTTCTTATAAAACCTAGTCACTGAGTGATAATGTTTTTGAAAGTGTTCATTATTTTTTGTTTTTCTTAGGGCCACACCCACAGCATATGGAAGTTTCCAGGAGAGGGGTCAAATCAGAGCTGTAGCTGTTGGCCTACGCCACAGCCACAGCAATGCCGGATCCGAGCCTCATCTACAAACTACACCACCACTCACGGCAACACCAGATCCTTAATCCACTGAGCGAAGCCAGGGATTGAACCCGTGTTCTCATGGATACTATTGGGGTTCATTACCTCTGAGCCAAGACGGAAACTCCTGTTCATTACTTTTTGACTCCTGGTGTACATACAGGCAGTGGGTAAGTAGGTGTGCTTAAAAGTGTGAGTCGCTGACAAATGCATCATTGGGCTGGGACTTCAGGGCGCATTTGGATAAAGGGAACAACCTTTGGCTTTCCTGATCTATGTAGGGGAACTAGTTGGAAGAGGAGGAGCAATGGGTATCTCGTGAGCGAAGTATTTTGATGCTCTGAGGGAAGAATGATATTGGATGTGAGAAGTGCTCTAGAGAAGACGTGAGGGTGGGGAGAGAATGGGCTGAACCCCAGGGCTGGTGTGGATCCTGCCTGGGATGAGCAGCAAGGAAGAGCATGGAGAAGGAGACAAGGGGCCAGATGCTCCATCGTGTATCTTCGGTCCTCGAGAGGAACAAGGGAGTCAAGCCAGGGCTCCGGCACAGACAAGAAAGTGCCCAAGGGAAGTTCCCTTCATGGCACAGAGGAAAACGAATCTGACTAGGAACCATGAGGTTGTGCGTTCGATCCCTGGCCTCGCTCACTGGGTCAAGGATCCGGTGCTGCCATGAGCTGTCGTGTAGGTTGCAGATGCGGCTCGGATCTGGCGTTGCTGCGGCTGTGGTGTAGGCTGGCAGCTGTAGCTCTGATTGGACCCTAGCCTGGGAACCTCCATATGCTGCGGGTGCAGCCCTAAGAAAGAAAGAAAGAAAGGCCCAAGAAGTGTCACCAGTAGACTGGTTTCTTTCTCTCTCCATGCCTCCCTTCTTACTCCTACCTCCACTGTGAGCTTCTGTTTTTCACCTCCTCACAACTGCAGGGTCCACCTCACTGTACTGTATCATTAAAAAAAAAAAAGTATTTGGGTAAAAATACTCCAGCTCTTTAATAAGATAAATCAAGATCCTCCCTTAAATTTAAGTGATTGGATAAGGTGCAGCCTTATGGGATGATGCCTTACTACCTGTGCCTTCTGGTTAAACTCCCTTTATTTCAGTAAAGGGGGAAATACTGGCTAATTATGAATGGACTAGGTAATCCGCTCACCCCAGTTCAGGATGATTTGGAATAATTCCCACCCTCAAAATTCATTTCAAGGTCATCTGAATATCCTAAAGAGCAAACATGCCTCAAACCATCTCCTCTGAGATTTCTTGGCATTTAGTGACTACTTCCATTCGTTAATCCTTTATAATCTCATTTTAAGCCTAGGGTTGGAATTAGTATTATTGATACTTTGGCACAAGACTTGGGAACTAATGTTGCACAGAAGGCCTTGGGGGATCTGATACATTTGACTTCCAATTTTCCTCTGCCCCTCCCTCAGCCACTTCTAGGAAATAGTTTGGATTTTTCCCTGCAGGTCCTCAGTATTTGCAATTCTGCATCCATGGGTTCATCCATGGATTCATTTTCTGACACAAGTATTTCTCCTACTGGTAAATTTCATAAGTCATTCTCTGACATGTAATATAATATATAACATATATATATATGGGATAACATTATATATGTATAAATGGGATTCAACCAACCATCAATCATATATATTATGTATTACATATATTTCCTGGGTTATGACTCACTGTTTTACTCTCTTCGTAAGAACAGAATCAGCAAAAGTTTATACTTGTTTTAAGGTAAGCAGTTTTTATGGTGTTTAAGAAATTTTGCCTATCCTGAGTTCATAAGGATATATGCTGTTTTCTTCTAAATGCATCATTGTTTTACCTTTCACATATAGGACGATAATACAGCTGAAACTGATGTTTGTGAATGGTTTGAACTGGAACTCGTGATACATTTTTTTCCCATGCAGACAGCCGATCGACCTTGCACCATTTATTGTGCAAAGTCATCCTTCCCTATTGCTCTGCACTGACGCCATTGCTGTAAATCTAGTGAGTCTGCTTGCGGTTGAGTTTCTAGTTTCTTTGTACGGTTCCTTCGGTCCACTTTTCAGTCATTTCCTCAATACCACAATCTCAACTATTATGTCTTTCTAATGATTCTCAGTACCTGGAAGTGTAAGAATTTTGTTCTTCAAGATTTTTTTTGTCTATTTTAGATCTTTTTCATTTCCATACAAATTTAAAATAGGTTTATAAGTTTCCATAAAATACTGAGGAAATTTGATAGAAATTGCTTTGAATCCATAGTTCAATTGGGGGAAATTGACATATTTGCATCATTAAATTTTCCAATCCATGAAGATGGCATGTATACCTGTTTATTAGGTTTCTTTAGTCATTTCCAATAAATATTTGACGTTTTCTGTGTACAAGTTTTGCATATCTTAGACTATATTTATTCCTAGACATCAGATATTTTTGATGCAACTGGAAATTGTATCTTTTAAATTTCATTTTCTAATTGTTTCTTACTGGCATATAGAAATACGATTGATTTTTATAATTATTTTATCTTGATCCTAATAAATTCTAATAAATTAATTTATCTAATAAATGAATGGTTTGGAGAATCTTTATTTTCTACACACATAATCATGTTATGTGTGAGTGACTGAGTAATTATGGCTTTCTTTCTTTCTTTCTAATCCTTAGGCTGTTGTTGTTTTTTTCTGTCTTGCCTTGCACTGGCTATATCTCCAATATAATGTTGAATAATTGTGGTGATTTCAGTTATTCTTGCCTCCTTTCGGATCTCAATGGAAAATTTTACTCATTCACTATTAAGTATACTATTCCCTGACTATGTTGCGGGGAGGTGACCTTTCGATTTCTCTCCTTTTGTTCTGTAAAGTTGTGTATTATGTGATTTTTTTTTAATGTTAAACCACTCTTACTGTAATGAGAAAACTGATAAGAAAGCCCAGGTAAGCCCCGCTTTGTGACTAGTCAGAACTTTAAATGGTGTTCAAGAATCCTTGGGCTGGCCCCACCCCTAACCACCGTGGAAAACCTACTCCAGTCTCCTTTAAGCTATATGTGGACCGGCTTGGGAGGCCTGCCATGCTCTCTCCAGAAAGCCCTATGATGTGAGCAATATCATTTTCATACCATCTTGGTGTCACGTGTGTGTGTGTGTGTGTGTGTGTGTGTGTGTGGAGTCATCAATCTCAATGGTAGAACCACATTTTGAGTGAGGGTGTCCACAGTGATCGGCGGTGTGAGCGGACTGTCTAGAGGATGACTGATACCGCTGGGATCTTTCTTGTTTTGACTTGCAACAAGGAAATATGTACTTTAAACTGCCGCTTTTTGGCTAGTGGGCTCTTTGAGTTGTTCTCCTGCCTGCTGTCAAGCTTGCGCTTTGAGCTGGATGGCTTTGTGTTACGTTGCCGAGTTTTACAAGCCCTCTGTTATAGACATACCTGATCTATGCCAGAAGTTTCAATAATTGTCATTTAGAAATAATTATGGGGTTGGAGCCCTCCTTAAAGTGGCATTGGGTCATGTGTCTCATTCCAGAGCTATCCGTGTGTCTCATATTGAGTTGTGTTTTTTGATTCCTCTATAAGCAATGACTAACACTAAGCTCAAGGGAATGACTCTTACTCTGTGAAGATCGGTGTGTGTCTTAAGCAGGTGTGGCCTCCATTCTATGAAGTGCTCAGGGGAAAGACTATGATCTGTGCAATATATGGTCCTATCAGCTGATCACTCATTTGGAGGATGAGCGGTTACTATGTGGCATGCTGAGGCTGCACTCTTAAAGGCAGGTGGTTTACTTGAACCCTATAAAATAAGTTGTTGCTACAGCTGTTACCTATACCTCTGTTGCCAAAAAAGATACTCATCCTTAGGGCTGTAGGGGAAAACACATAGGGCATCCCTGTGGCACAACTAAGGGGTTAGCTCAACTGTTGCCATGGGGGAGGCCTCAAACCCTGATGATACTGATTTGGGGCCTTCTGGAGGAAGAAATTTATAAATATAAGGAGGTTAGAGAGAATCCCTCTTTCTCTAGATACATCTATAACCAAAGAAAAGAAGGAGAAAGGGAGAAGGGGAGAGAGAGAGAGAGGAAAAAAAAAGGAGGAAGGGAAGAAAGAAGAAAAGATGGAGGGAGGAAGAAAAAGGGAGAGAGACCCAGAGAGAGAAAGGAAGAAAGAAAGAAACCTGGAAATGGGACCTGGCAGGGGAGGGGGGCAGGTGACAGAACAAAAAACCAAAACACAATTTGATGTGATTGGAAATTTAGAATTTTCTAAAAGAATTATACACCCAAAAGATAAAAAGGGGTGTGGACTGGCTTTGCACTTCTACCACGTAGTTTCTGAATTAACATTAACATGTGCTGAAATATACAGATTGGCAAATCTTCATGGCCTTAATCCATACTGGAACTCGAGTTATACTTATGCCTGGAGATTCCACTAAATTTAAACAACAAGTCCCCTGTAATCTTGGAGGCATTACTGAACACAAAATAAAGAACAAAGAGGTATGCCTCAGCTTAATTACCGGAGCTACTGCCTTGCCTAAATTTCACATGATCCTACCCTTAATACATCTCACAGCTGGTCATGGACACTCTGACTTAATGAATAACAAATTAAAACGAAATGAAGTCCTTGGCACTTACAAACGGACTTGTCAAAATGGGACTCCATAGATCTTCCCCAAGTTAAGATGGTTAACATCCTTCAGTGTAATTAAACAAGGTCTTCAAAGACTGAAACACATCATATATTCAGAGAAGAAGTGATTATGACAATTGTTCCTCCATTCAACCACTCAACTGGGCCTATTTTTAAACTTGGGAAAAGAAAAAAGTCCCTCAAGATGATCACCACACCCCTAATGCTGGGGCCACACCCATTAAGACCCCTGCTCAGTATTACTGAAATTGCTGACTCTATCTAATCAGCAACTGGCAAATATTTTGCTCTTGTGGCTTTGACTGATAATGTTCTGTTCAGTGCCCATTGGAAAAGCCTCTCTGCCTCAGTTTTCTTTCACCTCTGAAGAAGCACAATCTGTCTTTACCCAGACATTGTGGGGGTACCTCAGCAGCTTTGCCACTGCACACAGTCTTTGCAGGCAAGATCTTAAATGCATCTGACTTTCTCCTGAAGCATAGCTATGTTACATTGAGGAATTCCCTCTTCGAAGAGACTCATTGAACACACTCATTCAGGACCAATGAAGACCCACAGAGGTGCTCAGAAAAAGAGGATGGGCCAGTGTCTCACGCATAGTGTAAGTTCCAGCCACCTCCATTAAAATCTTGAAATTATTTGCTAATTCAAGGGACACTCCATCCCTGACTCTGCTAAGAAATTATCATCTATTGACCCTCTCAGTACCCACATTATTAGAAGAGGCCCCATATCTTTAAGGCCTTTGGGGAGGGGTCTAAAGGCAATATATTCCCCCCTCCCTTTTTTTTAGGGCCATATCTGTGGCATATGGAAGTTCCCAGGATAGGGGTCCAAATGGAGCTGAAGCTGCCGACCTATGCCACAGACACAGCAACTCGGGATCTGAGCCACGTCTGCAACGTACACCACAGCTCACAGCAACGCCAGATCCTTAACCCACTGAGCAGGGCCAGGGATCAAACTCCGCATCCTCATGGATACTAGTTGGGCTTGTTCGTTACCCTGAGCCACAACAAGAACTCCCGGCAATATAGTCTTCATTTACAAATTTTAAGCCCATTATGTAGTTACTTGCAAATTGATCCACTTTGAATGGCCCCCGTCCAACAAAAGGCTCTATAATCTGTCCAAACTGTAATACGAGGAACACTCCCATCACGCCTTCCAGAGACACCTGCATTCTAGAGGCTTTAGCAACCACCCATCAGGCCTCCTGGAGTCTCTGGACCACCCACGATGGCCACTTTCCCTTCAAGGCCATTCTGTCTCCCTGTGAATCACCAAAGGAATCACACCAAGGGGGTGTCTAGGCTGGTTGCGGATCTTGAATAAAACAATTCTGCCCAACAGCTTATAGAAAAGCATTTTATTGAACACACTCTAGAGGTAGTCAGACCAGGTGGAATCAGGGTGGGAACTCTGTTTTGATGGTTTAGATACTAGAAAACTTTGGATTCATCTCCAAAAAGCAGGCTGTAGAGACCCAAAGGCTGATTTGAAGCAGAGCATAGAATCGGGACACAGGAGGCTAGAAAGTGGGGGTTGGGCCTTCCAGGAACCAAAGAACATGGGTCTGCAAGAGGCTTGATTGACTACACTCCAGAAAAAAGAGAAGAGGGAGTGCCACGACGGCCAGTGGCGGCTGCACCTGGGAGACTGGGACTTGCTGGAGGCTCTTAGCTCTTGAAGCTCTTCCGGGAGGAGGAGGAGGTGGTGGAGACGAATTTGACGCTGGAGCTGCTGCCTCCACCGCCGCTGCCAAAGCCCAGGCTTCGGCCACTGCTGGCACTGAAGCCTGCGCCCCCCACGCTGAGCCCACCTCCAAGGCCTACGCCCCCGCTGCTGCTGGAGTAGTAGCTGCTGCTGCCACCTCCACCAAGACCGCCGCCCAGACCTCCACCGAGACCACCGCCGAGGCCGCCGCCAAAGCCACTGCCACCGCCGTAGCCAGAGGAGAGGGTGTTTGTGACGACCGCTGCAGAGAAAGGAGGGAAAACTTAGTGAGACCAGCTGTGAGGTTGATCCTACACATCTGACTGATTTGATCCCCCTCCCCTGCCCCTTTTACGGAGCAGCAGATGAAGCCCAGAAGAGCCAAGTCATTTAGTCAAGGTCGCTAACAGAAAGTTGCTGAACATAGCAGGCAACTATGATGCTAAGTCCTTGCGGGGTAGGGACAAGGCAGGGGGACAGGGTCCAAGCCATGTAACATATAGGACCTACCCCTTAGAAGATAAGACATGAGCCAGATTGCTTCCTGTCTCAACCCATATTCTTTCCCCTCCTCCACCTGCTTCTCACTAAGTGTATTAAATAACCATTTAGGGGATGGGAGTGTCTGGTATCTTGAAACAGCAGGATTCTAAGTTGCCACTAAATACCCCATATTGTCAGACATAGTTAATGTTTGTTCAAAGTTACTTACAGATATTGACTGGTCCAACACCTTCTCCACTCAGCCTGAAAGGGAAAAAAATGAAATGAGGGTTCAAAACTCCCCGCAAAAGACAGGATTAGTCTACCTGGGTATCTCCCACAGTCATGTTTAGAGCTTGTTCTCTGAGCAAAGAGCCTGAAAAACTGCTTAAATTAGAGAAAGAGATAGCGCTCTGAAGGAACTTCCCAAGGAAGAGGACTTGACCAAGACACAGGTTAACAAAGGAAGGTTATAATTCACACTGTCCTCCACCCACTATACGGAAAGCATGAGTCAGAAGTTGTGGGCACTATGAATACGTAAGAACCAGTTTTTGCCTTGTAGGAGCTTCCATTCTGTGAGAGGACTTGGTATAGACAGAAATACTTCCCACAGGAAGGAGGCGGTAGGCAGTGTCAGAAGATGGAAGGAAAATGGGGTATAGTTTGGGAAGCCAAAGGCAAGCAGATGTAACTCAACTGGAGGAATCAGGAAAGGCTTCCTGGAGAAAGAAGTACTTGAAGAACGAGGACGACACTGGCTGAATTGCTTAGTGGTTTGAAGGAGAGGCAGCGTCCTAAACGACTAGTGGCAGGAACAGAGTCAGAAAAGTGAGTTGAGGTCATGTTATGTAGCTCAGCTGTATACTGAGGTATCAGATTGGATTGGATTGGATCGGACCGTTGGAGTAATGATGGATAATCATGCATAAGATGCTGGCCACCTGTGTGTGTGTTTTGCACCCTGCAGTGGGAGAGGAAACTCCACTTTATCGAGTGTGAGTCCATCCTGGGTTCATGATGTCAGCCATGTCACTCACCTGCACTCCTCGCCTTCCAGCAGCTTCCTGTAGGTGGCGATCTCCACGTCCAGGGCCAGCTTGGTGTTCATCAGCTCCTGGTACTCGCGCAGCAGCCGGGCCATGTCCTGCTTGGCCTTCTGCAGGGCATCCTCCAGCTCGGCCAGCTTGTTCCTGGCGTCCTTGAGGGCCAGCTCCCCACGCTGCTCGGCATCGGCGATGGCGTTCTGCAGGTTGGCGCACTAGAGAAGGAAGGGAGGAGGGGGACAGTTTAGAGGCTGAGCTGGGTCCAGAGGGTCTCTTTCTGAGATTCCAGTATTATTTGTCCTGGTCATTGTGGATGGTGCAACTTTGAAATGCTGGCCCTCATTCCAGCTCTGTGCGTGTGCAGGTGTGTGTGTTTAGAAAAAGCAAAACAAAACAAAATCGGTCTCCCTTTCAGAGCTGAGGCCCCTTCCCTGCCTTCGTTCCCTACCTGCTTCTTGACGTTGTCGATCTCAGCTCTCAGCCTCTGGATCATCCGGTTCATCTCGGAGATCTCATGTTTGGTGTTGCGGAGATCATCGCCGTGCCGGCCAGCTGTCTGCTGCAGCTCCTCGTACTGATGCCACAGGAAAGGGAAGAGATTCCATTTAAATAAGGATAGAAACACTTTCTCATGTTCACAGGCAGGAGCTACCGAGTAGCAAGTGGCATGGTTATGTGGGGCCTGGAGCTGGTCTTAGATAATGTCCTCTTTAGGGCCTTTGCCTTTCTGAGAAACTAATCTGGAACTCAGTGATATTCTCTTTAAGGTTCTTGAATTTGTGTGGCAGATGCATCCACAAATGTTCCCCTAACTCATCCCAGGAGGCCTCACGGGTTTCAGGAGCTCCATCCTCAGCATCTGGCCATGGCTGGGAAGCCTAGATATTCATCCCTCCCTCACTCAGGGCACATCCGCCCTAGCACCCACCTTGGTCTGGTACCAGGACTCGGCTTCTGTGCGGCTGCGGTTGGCGATGTCCTCGTATTGGGCCTTGACCTCGGCGATGATGCTGTCCAGGTCCAGGGAGCGGTTGTTGTCCATGGACAGGACCACAGACGTGTCTGAGACGTGTGTCTGCATCTGGGACAGCTCCTGCAGGGAGATGGGAAGTCAGTCATGTGAGTGTGTGTTATTCAATGTCAGGTCCTTTCAAATCTCCAACTCGAGGTGCTGGGTCAACTTGAGAAAAAAACGAATAGCCTCCAACTTAAAAAACTTAGAGAAGTTAATAAACGATTCAAACCACTCCTGAATCTATTTTTTTTTTAATTTAACAACTGTGACACTTAAGAAATTCCTACCATGCAACCTCTCGCACTCTAATTTTCTTAGGTCATAACTTATTTTAGAAGACTCTAGCAGTGTGGTCTGCCGTGCTGGGAGTAAACAGAGGGAGTGGTACTTGAGAAAGGGGAGGTGGCCAGGAAAGGTGTACTCAGGCCTTTAATTACTCACTCTAAACCTCACTCTGCAAAATGATTGTTGAAGAGGTCTTTTGCTTTAAAGTTGACTTTTAAAAAATCACCTTTATTAAGTAATAAAGGGTGAATAGTACTAGAGGAGAAAGAAAGACAGAGACATATTCATAGCCTAGGAGCCACTGAAAGTCACTTAATCCTGGAGCTCCTAAACCCTGGAGGCATCCCAGGAACCCTCTGTCTGGGTCCAGATGAGGGGGCATTTCTTACCGCCTCAAAGAACATCTTCATGAAGTTGATCTCATCCATTAGGGCATCAACCTTGGCTTCCAGCTCCACCTTGTTCATGTAGGCAGCGTCCACGTCCTAGATAAACAGGGATGGTTGGTACTGCACCCCATTTCCACCCGGACTTAAATGAACAGAGCCTTAAGTGAGCATGACCACAGGCGACAGTTTCTCTGCTACCCACGCACCTTCTTCAGCATCACAAATTCATTCTCCGCTGTGGTACGCTTGTTGATTTCATCTTCATACCTGGTGGTAAAAGGGAAGGGACGTGCTTGTCAGAGAATGAAGCCTGGGGTCTTTATGGCGTAAAGTCAACTGCTGGCCCGCTTTCCCACTGAAAGGGGCTTCTCACATCTTGTCAGCAGAGAGGGAGGGACCCTGGGAGCGTGAGCTCCTGGGCAAGGTCCCTACCCACCACTATACTCTTTTCTCTGCAATTGCCTACCAGATAGTCATTCAATGATTGCCATGTTCAGTTTTTTCAAGAACATTCCTTTAGAAAAACTATGCTGTTTCTCCCCGCGTCCACATCTAGGTATTTCTCTAGTGCTTCTTTTCACCTTACATAGCCTTTGACCAAAAAAAAAAAAAAAAAAAAAATCAAAAGAAAAAAAAAAAACACGGGAAACTAGCAGACCACAGACCAGCTGCTGCTTCATAAGGACTAAAGAAATTAGTTGAACCACCAAGCTAGGTGACATCATCAGTTCCTGCTTTGGGGGAAATCCATCAAAAAGCCCACCCTGTGTGTTTTGAGTGTATTGGGAAGGAAAGTCCCCTGAATCGAGGATTATATGACTGTCTTTTTTTTTTTCCCCCACCAAGTAGTACCAAGGGCCCTGAGCTTATTACTCTGGCTGGAGGCTAAGTGTCTTGCAGAGGGACCGAGCTAGCAGCTAGAACTTTCAAAAGATGGAAGTGTTCTAAAATTAGGTGGTGGTGATGGTTGTACAACTATAAGTAACATCAAATTCATTGAATTATTAAAAAATAAACCTGGATGTTTTATTTTAGTACTTCAGGTGTCTATGAAAGGTATATATTTTCAGCCTGCAGGGGAGGCATAAGCAGTAGTTGGATTATAAAGTATATCTGGTGCCAAGATCCGCCCCGGTCTCCACCCCGCCCCAACTCACTTGTTCTTGAAGTCCTCCACCAGGTCCTGCATGTTCCTGAGCTCAGAGTCCAGGCGGCCTCTCTCCCCCAGGATGCTGTCCAGCTGTCTCCTGAGGTTGTTGATGTACTGCTCGAACAATGGCTCCAGGTTCTGCCTGACAGTCTTGGTGCCCTGCTCCTGCAGCAGGGTCCATTTGGTGTCCAGGACCTTGTTCTGCTGCTCCAGGAACCGCACCTGGAGGGGGCAGAGTTTGAAGATGGAGAAACTCGGATCTCCTGGTTGGATGAGCTTTTTCCCAGTTTCTCTCCTATCTCATGCTGTGCCCCTAAAACAAGAGGCAGCGCCTGGCCCTGGGTCCCAGAGGGGAGGTCCAGAGTGAGTCATCTAACCTCACTCTTCTAGAAGAGACAGGGCACTTATCCAGGGCACAGATGGCCCTGGGCACAGCTGGGCAGAGGGTGGCCCGGTGCAGTGGTGGCTGTGAAGGTGGGCAGGCTGCTGCCCTAGGAACTCATCCACGTTTCTACACAACCCGACCCGTTACACGAAGCCCAGAGTTCATCTCTCTGCCCGGCAGTGAGTAAGGAGCCCTCGTGAGGTCAGCCCTGAAGGGGAAGAAATAGGGCCCTCTCTTGCAAGCAGTCGGTCTAATTAAAAAAAGGGGCCACAAATTCAGGACGCAGAAACACATAGAAAAACATAAAGGCAAACTATGAAGATGTTTGCACAAAGTCAGGAAGTCTCCCCTCTTCCTGCTTTCTTGGACCCTTACTCCACACTCACGGTGGTTTTCCCCCAAAGAATCGTGGCTCACCTTGTCGATGAAGGAGGCAAACTTGTTGTTGAGGGTCTTGATCTGCTCCCGCTCCTCAGTCCTCACCCGCTGGATGGTGGGGTCGATTTGCAGGTTGAGGGGGGTCAGGAGGCTCTGGTTGACGGTGACCTCTTGGATGCCTCCAGGGGGGCAGACGGGGAAGCCGGGGCCACCGAAGCCACCTCCATAGCCAGCGCCGCCTCCAAAGCCAGCACCGCCACCGAGCCCGAAGCCACCACCAACTCCACCGCCCAAACCAAATCCGCTGGCGGCTCCACCTCCAAAGCCATAGCCGCCTCCAGCACCGGCACCAAATCGGTTCCTGAAGCCCCCGCCGCCAGCGCTGATGGAGATCCTCTTGGAACCCCCCAGGTTGTAGAGGCTCCGGCTGCCGTAGCCCCCTACTCCGCAAGCACCCCCAAGGCTGACCCTGCCAAAGCCGCCACCGCCACCCCCAGAGCGGGACACGGAGGTGAAACTGGTGCGAGAGACAGACGGGGTGATGGCAGAGGCGGCGCTGAAGCTCCGGCTGCCCCCGGCGCGTAAGGACACACTCGACTGGCGAGACATGATGGCTTTGTCCCTGGTGGATCAAGAGTACCAGGCGCTAGCGGTCTGGAGGCGCTGAAGAAAACGAGCTCAGCGGGACGCGCAGAAGGCGGCTCTGCCAGCCAGGAGCCGCAAGCCCCCCTTTTATCCTCTAGACCTGGGCTGGGCGGGAGAGTTTGCGGAGCTGTGAATGATTAAGTGGGCTGGGCATGCCTGGGGGGCAGCTGTGAGCTCACCGGCACACCTGCGCAGCGGAGTGGGGCTCAAAGGCTGTCTTCCTGGCAGGCCCTGCTCAGGCAGGGATAACCTTGCCTCGCAGCCCTGACGTCTTGGCAGCAAACCGGCGAGGCTGCCAGCAATTCTCTCTTCACCGTGGGGGCCCAGGGCTGTGAGTAGCCCAGAGGGTACCAGGAAGCCAGGGGACCAGTTTCCCAGTGTCCCCAGGGATCCTCCCGGGACCGTGGATGTTGTCAGGCAGGCAGCCCAGCACGGTGTACACTGCCCATGAAGGGCGGTGGGCAGAGCTCCCCACTGGCGGGGACCTACTCCTCTCACTCCTTTCCTGAGAGGTGGCTGCGGCTATTTCCGTCCTTGGAAAGTCGACTGTGGCCTGAGAGCTCAGCTATGTGCCAGAGGGGAAAATGAACTGCTCTCCTTTATGGCAACATGTCCTTTCTGGGGACAGGCACAGTTATCCAGGGCTGGCTGGACAGATTCTCCTGAAAGGTTTGGGCCAGAAAGGCTCCCTGAGCCCCGAGCTCCAGAAACCGAGAATGTAGGACCTCCGCAGCCCCCATGGATCCCACTTCGCTCTCTGCAGGGGCAGGTGCATTCCCCCCGCACACTTCATTCAGCACTTTCTGCAGCATTTCAACTTTTCCCTTGCTCTTTAGCCCCAGGCGGGCCCCTGCCGGGCTTAGCAAAGCCAGGCATCCCATACCCTCAGTCCCTCAGAGTCCTGAGACTCCGCCTGGCAGTCACGTCTCTCTTCAGGGGGAGCTGCTCTGCCTGCTCGCCAGCCCCCCAGGTGTGTTCCAGCAAGCCCTCAGTTATTCCACTAGGGAAGAAATGAGTCATCGTATCTGTTGATACAGGCTGAAGGCCGCCACAAACACATACCTGCAGGAGCTTCTAATCTCTTCGCGAACATGTCGAGAATCGGCCTGCCTGTTATAACGGAGAACCGCCCCATTCCAAGCAACGGGGAATCACTGTGCTTTCTCTGAGCTCCAGCCTGAACCCTCCTTCTGGGCCAGGGCCATGCAAAAGGAATTCTAACTCTAATGGATCGTCTTAGCAAAGAGACCAGAAGGGGCAGGTTTGGGGGACCAGGCAGCTGGCCTAACAATCTGCCACGGTTGTTTCAGGAAGCCTCTCACCCCG
>PVHT021183646.1:545341-565332 GCA_004024745.2 Catagonus wagneri | reverse complement strand
TTTCACTCACCCATCCCTGGGTTCCCAGAGCTGTTCAGCCTCAACTCTGCTGTCCAGCCAGGGCGATCCACTCACAGCCAGGCCCCAGGGCCTCCCTGCTCCCTGGCTCTCATGCTAAGGGGCAGTTATGCTAAGTGCTGCCTCTGTCTCTGTCCTTCTTTTCTCTCTCTCTCAGCTTTTCACAGGAATGGCTCTGGATGTATCGATTATTAATTCATTTAATCCTCACAGCCCCGTGATACAGGCCTATTGTTAATTATCCCTATTTTACAGATGAGGAAACTGAGGCTCAGAGACGTTAGGTAGCTGGTAAGTGACAGAGCCTAGGTAGGAACCCAGGCAAGTATGGCCCCAAAGGAACTTGTCTTCACTGTGGCTGACACTCAGGTTGTCATGATCCTGACTTGACCCCGAAGAGGAGGCCTTTAGCAGCGGCTCTGGTCTCCAGCCAGCCTGGAGCAGACACAGAGGGCCTTAGATGCCACTCGGCAGTCGGTGTTCTCTGCCTCTTCCAGCAACGCTCAGAGAGAGCATGCTCTAGCCTTCAGTGGAGATGGGGGGGATGGATCCTTGGGGAGACCCCTCCCCTCTCTCAACTCTCAGAACCCGGGGCAAGGCTGCAGTGGACTGGGGTCACCCACCACGGTGTTCCTGGGGGTGAAGCCTGGCCTGTTGCCACGCTTTCACCTACCGCCGCTCCTGGCCTCTTCGCCGGCCTCAGACACTGAGCAACAGCTCCCGTGGCTCTGGGGCAGTCTCTTCCAGAAGCCCAGATGTGTCTGACAGCCCCAAGTGGCGTCTGTGTCTTAGTTCAGCCTTCACCTCTTCCTTCCGCCTGTCATCTCTCCCAGCCCCGAAACTCCCTGTGGCTGAGACACCCAGACAGGGCCCCACAGAACTTTGCTCCAAAGGAGCAGAGGACGCAAAACAGCAGAGGATGAAATGGGGCCACCCAGCCTGAGGTGCATTTGGCATTTTCGACCCTATGCGATGGGCCGAGCCACCCAGGGGCCTCGGGGGGGTTACACGAACTCCTTGCATGGGGCTGCTCCCCTCAGGAAGGAAATGAAGCCCATTTCATTCAGATAGGTGTCCTCATTTCTTTTGGTGACATTGAACCTGATTTCTCCCATCCCCTCTTTAAACTGAATGGCCACTGGAAGCTCGCTCTGTGCTAAGACTTAACCTGCATTGTCTCCTTTGCTTCTCACATATCCATAGGTAAGAAAGCATTTTATTTCTGTTTTCCGAAGCTCAGGAAGGAAATAACGTCTTACCTAAAGTCACACAGCTAGTAAGTGTCACACCTGAGAGCTGACCCTGAATCTGGCTGGTCCTAGAGCCCCCGTTCATAGCCAGGACTCAAGCCGTGGTGACCAGGGCACCCTGAGGCATGCGGCGCCCCCATGATCCCCATCATCGGCCCACACGTCAAGGCCTCCTCAAGGAAACACACCACCTCAGTGAAAGCAGGCTGCTCCCTGGCAAACCAGCTCTGAGATGGGGGCTGCTGTACTGTTATCTCTGTCTAACTAGATCACAACCCCTAGACACTAAGCCCTACCCGTGAGAACATTCTGGAGGCAGCAGGCAGGCCATCCACATAACAATGACCCAGCATGATGGAGCTTCCCAAACTCTCTGGATCTCCAGGCCCGACTGCTCTCTACTCCTCCATCGCCTCCCCAGGCAGGGCGTGGGCCCAGGAGTGAACAAAAGTTCCTTTCACCGTGGCCTCCCCGCCCCCCCCCATGCCCCGTTTCCCTCCTCAGCACCCAGGAGTCCCAGCCGGTTCCTGAGTCTGCCCTAAGGCCTCGTCCCACCCACCGCCCTCCAGGCCTCCCCGGAAGGGGGGCAGCCTACCGTTCGGAGCTGGGGAGACACTCGGTGGCTCTCCATGCCTCTCCCTCAAAATGTCACAACCCATGTGGACAAATCTTGGGCAGCCTCCAGCCGCCTTCTGACCTGGGCGTCCCCGGGGGCTGGGCCCCTCACCCTGGCGCCGGCCACGGCCTCCCGCGGGTTGGCGCCCGGCCCTCGGCAGAGAACAATAACTCGTTATGGTCTGCAAGCCCACAGACGGAGCATGGCCCCATTGTTCCGAGTCTGGGCAATGATCTCACAGTGACCCTGTGAGCCGAGGTGAGCCCCCGTCCCTAGGTGAAGCCTGGCCCTTTTACTCAAGAACGGGAAGCAGCTTCTTATTGGCTTTGAACTCACCTGCACGTTCCCCTGGGTCCGCCATCCTTCCCACCTCTCCTACCACATGGGGTGAGCAGAAATAATGGCGCCCAAAGGTGTCCACGCCCTGCACGCCAGAACCTGCGAATGTGGTATTCTACTTGGAAAAGGGCAGTTAAGGCTGCAGAAAGAATTAAGCCTGTGAATCAGCTGATCCTCAAGTTGGGACATTATCATAGATTCTCTCCGTGGGTCTGGTATAACCCCCAAAGCCCTTCACTACGGAGGAGGGAGGCGGGGGCGGGGGGGAGGTCAGAGAGGTGCCGAGGGAGAACGTGACTAGCGTTGCCGCCCTTGAGGAAGGGAGGAGAGGGGCCGTGAGCCAAGGAATGTGGGCAGCCTCTGGAGGTGGCAAAGGCGAGGACACGGCTTCTCCCTTAGAACCTCCCAAGACACGCAGCCCTGCCAGTACCCTGGTTTTAGCCCAGTGATACTCATTCCAGACCCTGATCGCCAGAACTAGGAGATAACCAATGTGTGGTTTGGTAATTCGGTACAGCGGCAAGAGGAAATAAATGCACTGTCGCTATCCGGATTCTGCTTTGGCCAAGGGAATCTACTCTGTATCCTGCGACCATATCGGGTCCCTCCCCCAAAGTCAGGACGTCTCCGCTGCCTCCTCCACCCAGCCCTGTCTGCCCCTCCCTCTTCCTCAAGTCTGTTCCTCACAGCTCCCCTCCGAAATCCGCCCACTTGCCAGGCTCACCTGCCACCTTGTTGACTTGTCCAGTCCACAGGCTGTACCTCCAAACTCCGGACTAGGTCCGTGGACAACAACGAACCAGCTGCGTTCACCATCTACTGGTGTTCTCTGCCGGATGTGTGTTTTTCTACCCCAGGGTCTGAATGCATTTTGTCCATTGGTCTCAGTATGGATTGGGTCCCAAAGCCCATCTTCCTCAGTGCTGACCTCCGACCCCTTGGCATCGCCTTGCCCAGAACTCAGCAGGGGCCGTGCCTGGTGCAGACAGACAGGCACCCGTGCTTACCTGTTGGCTGAGGGCAGCATGAACTTGGGCTGGAATAGACCCAGCCTTTGTTTCCTATTTGATGAGAGCAAGCTATCAAGCTATGCCCGCTCCACACTGGCCTGGCCTCTTGGGGTGGGCACAGGCAGCTTGCCAGGCTCCCTCCTGTCCTTCTGAGGGGACTGGTCTCCCGGCAGCTCAATGGCTCACTTCCTGGACAATTAACTTCGCCCGTTGCTGCCTTTGTCCACCTTGGTCTCTCTCTCTCTCTCTCTCTCTCCACCATCACACTGGTTATGCCACAAAAGGCAAGACGGTGGTTTGCAAGGAAAAGTCTCTGCCAGCTGGAAAAGAATGTGTCTGCCCCTGGGAGTTCCTGTTGCAGCTTTAGTGGGTTAAGAACCTGACAGAGTGTCTGTGAGGATGCGGGCTCGATCCCTGGCCTCCTCGGTGGGTTAAGCATCCAGTGCTGCCGCAAGCTGCAGCGGGGTATGTTGCAGATGCAGCTTGGATCTGGTGTGGCTGTGGCTGTGGCTGTAGCCGGCAGCTGCAGCTCTGATTCAACCCCGAGCCGAGGAACTTCCATGTGCTGCAGGTGAGGCTGTAAATAGAAAAAAAGAAAAAAAAAACGTCTACCCGGGAAAATGACACCACGATGGCTGCTTCCGTGAGGACGCTGGCCTGGTGAACAAATGCTGATATCCCTCAGTGGTCCAGCTCCTTGAGTGGGAGGCTGGACACCAGCCCCACGCTTTCCCCAGACAGTCCCCAGAGGGCTTTCCCCCAATGGCGTGGGCTCCATCCATCTGCCCAGAGCCCCGTAGTCTTCCTGGTTGGCGAGCACAAAGAGGGCCTTTGTGTTACAATTTGGACAGAGTTCTAGTCCCAGAGGAGAATGAGGGCGTGCCCACGATAGTTCTATCTCATAGCGACCCAGCCAGAAGCAGAAGCTAAAGACAGCCCTTCACTCGAAAACAGCTCTGGGCTGCTCAGGAATTCTGCCCTCCCCTTGACCTACGCCCTCGTGAGGATTCCCATGGCCGGTGTCCTCCACACGTCCCCGCGGGGCACCGAGCAGCTGGGTCACGGCTCCTGCACGGATGGGGACGCCCCCACAGCAGTGGAAGGTGCAGAGCAGGTACTGTCTTGGGTTTGCTCCCTGAGAAAGCCGACCCGGCACGCTTGTCCCAACACCCAAACTTCGGGCTCACGGTACCAGATTGGGCCCCACCTGGTGAGTCAACTGGGCAGGCACCTCCAAAGGCCTCCAGCACCACCCGTTACCTGCCACGGTCTGGTACCCGATTCCAGCTGGGCCTCAGGCTGGGCGGCAGGTTGGCCACGCTCTTCAATCTGTTATGCTCAGATCCAGGCAGCGATTGTTTTCTTTTCTCCTCTTTAAAAAGTGAAGTGTAGTTGATTTACAGTGTTGTGCCAATTTCTGCTGTACGGCACAGTGACCCAGTCACACATACATAAATGTTCTTTTTCTCATACTGTTTTCCAACCAAGAGGTTGTATATAGTTCCCTGTGCCGTAGAGTAGCACCTCATTGCTCACCCATCCTAAGTGTAACAGTTTGCATCTACTAACCCCAAACTCCCAGCCCATTGCACTGCCTCCCACTCCCCCTGGGCAGCCACAAGTCTGTTCTCTGTGTCTGTGAGTCTGTTTTTCACAGACAGGAATACAGACATGTATAAAGCAGGATCTGCCTCCAAATATCTCCTGAGGGCTGAGGGAGGGAGCCCCTTCTATCAGGTTTTACAGATCCTGTCTCTCCCTGTTCTCCTTCATTTGCTCCCAGCAGCTAGAATTGGCCTTCAGCCCGCAGGCACCAAGGAACAACGGCCAGCAGCCCCCTGGCCCAGCCTGTCCTCTGCCGGCCTCTGACGACCTTGGTAGTTTTCCTCCCACCTTGGCTGGTTGGAGGGTCACATTGCACTTGCAGGGACAGACCAGAGGGGGCGCCCTTCCCTAGCCCCACCAAAGGTCAGGGAGGGGACTCTCCTCTCTCCAGACCCACCTGCCATTTCAAACAGGTCTCGCGAGAAGAGAGCTCTTCCTCATTGTGACCTGAAAGCAACCTCCCTCCAACAGCTGGTTTTGCTCTTGGTGCTGAATAGAGGAAGCTCAGTCCCTCTCTCCCTTTGGCAATTTTTTTTTTTTTTTAATATTGGAGGACATTTCTCAATGGCTCTCACACTCTGACTCCCGGGACACTGACTCTCAAGGAGAAGAATGTGGTTATATATCCCAAGCTGTTTACACTGCACCAGCCTGCCTGACCTCGTGCTTTTCACCGCCTAGGGAGCTGGCTGCAACCTGGGTAGTGAACCCAGTCCTGGGCTGGGCTTTCCGGGCTCTCCAGCCAGTGCCCATCTGCTCCTCTCTAATGTGGTAACGGCTCCTTAAGTGTTTCCCAAACTATAGTCATCCCAGTGCCGCCATTAGGATTTTGCCCATGTCTCTACACAGAGAAAATACTGTCATTTTCTTTAGTAAAGAAACCATTGTTAATAAAGAAAATATTTTTATTTATTTTTTATAATCCTAGATTAATTTATTTTTTGTTATAGTCGATTCACAATGTTCTGTCAATTTCTGGAAGAAAATACTTTAACATATGTTTAACAAAGAAAATAGTGTTTAATAAAGAAAATACTGTCATTTTCTTTAATATTTTTAAAAGTGGCTTGCATGTTTACATAAGGTATTGATTTTATAAGGCAGCTTTGTTAACTACCGAGTGACATCTTTTCTGATCCACACCAAATGATGCCAGAGCTACAAAAAAGCCTGAAATGATATGCACCAGCAAGCTTGGGTTCAACACTTCTGTAGGGAGGAAGCTGTGACCCAGGTTCCCTCCCCTGCTCACCTCCTCTTCCTCCTCCAGCCTCTGCCTCAGATTCCTCCTTCCGGGCCTCAGGAACAGGAACGGACCCTCCCCTCCATTTCCTAGCTTCCTGCATCCGTTCTCCAGTCATAAACCTGCGCTCTCTGCTCTTGAGCCTGATCTCCCACCAAGCAAGGCGCTCCCTCTGTGGCACTTAGGAGAGATGGGGGCCAGGGGTAACACCTGGGCTGCTTCACATTCTCAGGACGTCCAGCCATGAACTTGGGCCAACAGGTACACCTGACCCAGAGTCAGGGAGGTGGAGAGTCCATCTCTGTAATTATACCACTGAATGTCTGGAAACCACAAATGAGCACTTTGAAAGCCAAATGATAGTCCTTAGAGGGTGAGTGTAGCAAGTGGCAGCTTCTGACCAGTCAGTGAAAACAACCAGGACTGTGGGCAGTTCGACCCAGGTATGTTTCAGAGAAGAGGGAGTGGCCTGAGCCCACCCCGCCTGAGACAGGTAGCACCTACCTAGAGATGCTGAGAAGCACTCTCCTTGGCCCCAGGAAGGACTGAAGAGAAATTACTGAAAAGTATCTCAGTTCAAGGCATCTGCCACTCCCAGTGCAGGCTCATGACCACGGTCACAGCAGCCGCGCTGTAAGGACAGCCCTGCACATGGGATCCACAGAGGCCCTTGCACGACCTTGACCATGTCTAGCAGGCCTGCCCAGTCCACAGTGCTGGTTCCGTCCTTACCCTTTGCCCTCCCACACCAGTGTCATGGGTCCCACCCAGAGTCCCCGTCTGCTCTGGAACAGCTCTGCCTATACCTGGATCCCAAAGAGAGCCAGGCCCTGGAGCTGGCACAAGACAGGGACGGTGAATTTCCTCTCCCCTCGCTCTCTAGCACACTGTACCCCATCAGGGTAGGATAGAGTGTGGGGCTCTCTTCCAGCCAATGACCCTAAGGACGTCTCAGAGTCTCTCTGGCCCTAAGTTTCTTTATTCGTATAAAATGGGGATGGAGTTCCCATCGTGGCGCGGCGGAAGCAAATCTGACTGGGAACCATGAGGTTGCAGGTTTGATCCCGGGCCTCGGATCAGCGGGTTAAGGATCCGGCATTGCCATTTGCTGTGGTGTAGGTCACAGACGTGGCTAGGATCCCGCGTTGCTGTGGCTGTGGCGCAGGCCGGTGGTTGTAGCTCCGATTAGACCGCTAGCCTGGGAACCTCCATATGCCACGGGTGCGGCCCTAAAAAGACAAAAGACGTATACAGTGGGGGTGCTAATGGAGTCGTTGATGAGGACGGAGTGAGGAAATATCCTTAAGGAGCCTAGCTCACGTTCTGGTGCCCAGGAAGCCCTCAGTGGACAAAACCGTTATGATTATTCCTACCTTCAAAACTTCTCTCTGTACGTATTTCCCCTCTCCTTGATGGGCTCAGCACCAACCCTGGTCTACTTCATCCTCCTGGACTTTGAGCTTGGCCTCTGTGCCTAGGTTCTGCCCAGTCGGTGTCCCAAGTGTGGGTCCGATGACCGGAAGCACTTTATACTTGGGTACAAGGAGCTTCTGCCCTGGACTCCACTTTAGTGGGCCCTGCTCTGGCCCCTTCCAGCTGCCCTCTCCCCACAGAGCAAGGAGTCTGCAGGACCCCAACGACAAGTTCATCTGTAGCCACACTCCCCTTCTGGATCAGCTGAAGTAACGAAGAGCTCAGAATTCCCTGCCCAGGCCACATCCGGGCTTGTGCAGGCCTCTTCCAGACCCATTCTTGGAACACAGACTGTTTTGCTGGAGGGCGCTCCTCCAGGCTGCCTGCGGGTTGTGGCTAGAGCTTAGAAGTGTAGGCTGGGGTCTACAGGAGGTCCTTGCAGCGAGGACAGATCCCGGGTGGGATGAGAAAGAGGCAGGCTGCAGGTAGGAGCTGGAAGTGCTCTCTGCCGCTACATTCTGACCTGGCCCTCTGAGAAATCCCGGAGTGCTCCATTTGAGCCTGGGTGCCACTTGGTCTGTTGGGGGCCCAAAGTCCGGACATCTCAGTGGCAGCAAGGTCATCTCTGCCAGTTCCTGGGCCACCAGCCTGGAGACATTTTGTAAGTAAAGTCTTTGGCTAGGTGGAGGGAATGGGGGCTCCCTGGGTCCCTGGAGGGGGGTGCCTGGGGGCTCTCCAGAGGTCTTCAGGTGGCAGACCTTGCTGACTGTATTTAGCTTGATGCTTCTGGTCCCCGGGACACAGAAGGAAGCTGTTGGAGTCTCCCCCAACGACAGCCGAGTGTTAGGTGGTGTCTATAAACTGGAGGGAGAATACCAAGCGGAGGGTGTTGAACACCCATACCATCAAGATCCCACCCAGACTCCAGACGTGATTTCCGCTGACCCAGAAAAACAGGAAACACAGACCAGCACGGATGAAGTCCCCAGGACCAAGATAATTTAAGGAGCTGTTAAATCTCAAAACAAACAGAGCCAAAAGGACTGTTAAAATTCACGCTTAATGACCTAAATCCTCCTTCCCTGTTTTCTAAGCCCCCTTCCCCTTTCTCCTTGAGACTACGTGACCTATCACACGAAACCCTAACTATAAAGAAGGCCTTGCCCAGGTACAGGGGTGAGGGAGGGTGGGGGGCTGAGTTCTCTCTGCCCACTGTGCGAGGCCAGGGATCGAACCCACAACCTCATGGTTCCTAGTCAGTTTATTTCCGCTGAGCCACAACGGGAACTCCCTGGAATAATTTTTGACCAAATGTCTGGGCCCAGTCATTATCTCATCAGTTTAACAAAGAAAAATCTCATTTGGATCCTTGGCTCAAACCCACACATCCCATTTGAAAATTCCCTTTGTTCTTATCTCTGACCAGTGTTGTGCTGGAGCAAGTTCTGCTGACTTAGAGTAGACAACTGATAAATTTGTCGAGTTTTGTGAGCTGGTTTTTAAACATAACCATAATTCAAATGAAATTTTACAAACTCACAATAAAATAAATTAAATTAAAGGCAAAGGTAAGAAATGTTTAAAACATCACGTCCTATTTTACTGTTATCTGACTCTTGGGTTTATCTACACCCTGTGGAATCTGTAGAGTGGAAATAGGATACAGAGATGGGATATTTCACATCTCTGCCCCTCTGAGATCAGTGACATTATCCAGTCAGAGCTTAGTTTACTATCTGTCTTTTCTTGTACTTTTTAAATTGAGATGTAAGCAAAACATAACATTATATTAATTTCAGGTGTACAACAAAATGATTATATATGCACACGTATGTGTGGGTGGGTGTGACTATATATATAATTTTGTTGTATGTCTTGAGCTGTACTGTCTACCACAGTTGCCACTAACCCCATGTGGCTATTGAGCATTTAAAATACGGCCAGTCCAAATGTAGGTATGCTATAAATGTAAAATGCACACTGGATTTTGAAGACTTAGCATGAAAAAAGAATGTAAAACATACCATTAATAATTCTTATATCGGTTACATGTGGAAATGATAATATTTTGCATACACTGAGTTAAGCATAATACATTATTAGTTGGCATTTCAGCTTTTTATTTTTTTAGTGTGGCTACTAGAACATTTTTAATTATATGTCTGGCTTGCATTGCACTTCTCCTGGCCAGCCTCGGTTTAGCTTTAATTAAGTGATGGTGAAAGTGTTATGCAGATTAAACTTAAATTTGTCATATCTGTAGCCATTACATTGTGAACAGCAAAAACACAAACAAAAAAGACAAAAACTGGAGTTCCCTTCGTGGCTCAGTGGTTAACAAATTTGACTAAGAACCATGAGGTTGCGGGTTTGATCCCTGGCCTTGCTCAGTGGGTTAAGGATCCGGCGTTGCTGTGAGCTGTGGTGCAGGTTGCAGACGCGGCTCAGATCCTGCGTTGCTGTGGCGGTGGCAAAGGCCAGCAGCTACAGCTCCTGTTAGACCCCTAGCCTGGGAACCTCCATATGCCACGGGTGCGGCTCTAGATAAAGGCAAAAAGACAAAAACAAACAAACAATCAAAAGACAAAAACTTGACAAAATAACCTTCCAGGATTCAAAAACTGTTACCTAATTTAGCCAGGAAGTCACTCCCATCACGGAGGTACGAGGAAAGCTCTAACAACCATCTTCATTCTTTCACTTTCATCTTAATCATTGGCATGAAAATATGAACCCATGTTCATGCCAGAGCTATACTTGTTTGCTGGTTGTAACCACAGGCTAGTTATGGATGTAAGAGCTTAGCAAAAATCAACTGAAAGCATTTTGTGAGACTCTGTAGGCTTTGTAGAGTTTATAATAAAAAGCAGTGCATATTTTATTATTTGTAAACTATGCACTGCACATCTTATATATCAGTAAAACATAAATTTATGTATGTACATATATGCGTGTGTGTGTGTGTATATATATATATATATACATACACACATATATATATACCTAAGTACAGATATGCATGTGGTGTGTGTATATGTGTGTGTGTGTGTTTACATATATACACTTTTTTCAAAATGCTGATGAAGCATTTACCAGCATGCCAGTGTCTCTGACCCTCTTAAACCCAGACCTTTGTGGCACTGACTGTTCGTCCCTGTCCTTCGCATTCCAAATCTGCCAGCCTCAGTGATGTGACTGGTGTCCCTCCCTTTCCCTTCTCCGGGCACCCCATCCCTCTCCCCTGCCCCCGTTTTGTTCCACTTAGGATGCCTTTTTTTTTTTTGGTCTATTCTCCTGTCGCTAGTCCTGGCTCACACCCCAGTTTCCAGACACCAGCCCTGCTTGAAGAATCAATCATGATGCCACGGAGATTCGTTCCCAGGAGATTCCGTTCCCAGGCTTAGCCTGAGCCCTGCCTGCCCACTCTTGCCCTGAGACCCTCACAGCTGGAAGTCAGCCTTGGCAGTGACTCCTGGCAGGTCTGGCCCTCAGGCAAGAAAGGTGGCCGCTCCCAGCCCCGTCAAAGACAAATCTACAGGGAGACAGAGAACCACAGAGAGGGGTGTGGAAAAAGGGAGTGGCTTCAGGGTGCTGGCGTCTTGTTCCCACCATCAAGGAAAAGAGCTAAAGCACGTTGGGACAGTTCTGTCCCAAGCACTGCACAGGAAGCATTGCACCAGGCTCCGCCCGCCAGGGACCCTGGAGGAATAGACACCTCCACTGAGGCTGCAAATAAAAAGTCAGTGGGTCCTTGGGGGCCAGGTAGCAATCCCCTTTCATGCAAACCACAGACTTGGCAATATTTGCACGTCAGGGGTCAGGCAGGGTTTTAGGAGGAGATTCCAGAGGTCTGGTTCAGGGAAAAGTCCGGGGACAAAAGCTCCATCCTGGGTGGGGAGAAACTGAGAAGGAAGCCATGGGCTCTGAAGGCCAGGGCTAGTTCACTGGAAGAGGCAGTTTCAGAAACACGGGCTCAAATACATCAGTCTGTGGGACAAGGTAAAGAAAGGAAGAGACAAGCACTCTTGCTGCTGGGAAATCAAATTAGGATCAAAGTCCCAATGAACCTGTAAAAATTACCAGTGGTTTCCTAGTTTTCACTGCCTCTAGTAGTAATAATAATAATAATAATAATAGCCAACATTTATTATGAACATTTTATATCTCTGCCACAACTATGCCAGGAGGTAGTTATTATTATTCCCATTTTTGCAGAAGAAGAAGCATCTGCTGTGGGGAGCAGCCCTGGAGGGTGGAGCCTGGGACCAGCACCCAGCAGGATCATCACCATCACCCCCAGCGTCCCCCACCCCAGCGTCCCCTCTGCAGGATCATCACCCACCACTTTTCATTCATTCCGGAGCTCATGCCATTTTTCTACAGGCTTCCCCTTTAGTGTTCCTTTTGATGATTTTCTCAATGTCGTGATAGTTGACCCGTTGTTTGGGACAAAGCCTGAGATAGGAAGAGGATGCACCATAAATGCTGAGACTCAGCCTGCCCTCAAAGCAGTTTTCACTGGTCTGGAGCTAAGGGAGAAAAGTAAGTACCATGCAGCAAGATTCTCGTGTGGCTGACTTTATTTAACCTCGAGGACTGATCTTATTCCAAGTGTGTGCCCTTCCTGCTGTTAAATTGTCCCTTTCTTTAATGAAACAATTTATTACCAGGAGATGGTAACAGATCCCATTTTGGCACAACCGGGGGCTGGCTGCCTTAGCATCTGATTTGAAATCCTGTTTGACTGTGGACTCGGCTCCTGGCACGCTCTCACCACACACGACTTCCGGGCAGGGGAATTAATCAAACTTAGACTGCTGAGAAAATATTAAGGATACTCAAAGGGTGGTCCCAACCTCCATCACCCCAACAGTGGAGGAAGAGGCGTCAGAAGGAACACTGGGCCCCGGGCTTCCCTGCCCGCTGAGGACATGCAGAGGGAACACCCCGATCTTTCTGGCTTCGGAGGGTGTGGTGTCCCCACAAACCCTCCTTTTCAAACCTGCCTCAGCCTGCATGAGGCCCCTTTCTCTGACGCTTGATTTGCTTCCTTGAAATGGCAGGGGGTGCGGTGGGGGAATCAAACAGGAATCCTCCCACTGCCCAGCCTTGTCCCAACCTCCTCTCAGGCAGCCAGAGCCATGATTCATCCACCTTTTGTTTGCTTTAAGGATTTTCTATGGCAACCTAGCGGCCCCTCTCTCCTGTTTTGGCTGGAGTCCAAGACAGTCAAACAAAAAGAATCAGGACCAAGTGGGAGGAGTTCGTTCCTATAGGATAAATATATCTGCTATTTCCTGTAATGGAAATAATCCTTGGATCATCTGCACTTCTGAATTATCTGCTTCGTAGCCTGTTCTTTATTTCTGGATGCTTTTTCCCCTCCTCTTCTGCCAGCACAGTCAGTGCATGATCGTATTTAGTCTTGAATAGGGAGAATGGAGATAGCTAAGGCAGAGAAAGGGAGACGCTTAAACTCAAACACATCTTCTCTCCCCGAGCTCGTGTTGGTAAGCCCACAGGTGTCTGAGGGAAGGTTAGGGATGTGGGCCAGCGAGGCCGGACTCCAGGACCCAAGAGTCTCCAGCCCTGAGAGGCAGATGGGGAGTGAGCCAGATGGGAAAGTCTTCACTTGCTGGGCAAAGGAATGCATGGGTGATAGGGAGCCGGGGCCCTATGTAGGTGGAGGGGTGGTGGTCCGTTATGAAACAGAACATTTCTAAGGCCAGGTGGTGAGACATGAAGACTCCGAGTCTCCCCAGAAGGTGCTCAAGAAAAGCGGAGATGCCTCTGTTGCAAAGGCGGCAGCGGTCTTCAGCTGGCTGGACTGGCTGCCACAACAATGTCTGGACAAAGGACAGTGCCCGGAAGAGCTGACTTGCATGGCTGGGCTGTCTCCTTCGTGCATCTTCAGATTTTTTTCACTGGTCTAGGATTTCATTTTGATGCTTCTGCTCCCAGAGCCCAGCCAGCTTCTCAGGATAAACTGCCTGCTGCAGTCTGCTTCAGCCCCATTCCCTCCAAAAGCACCTCCACTCCCCTCTACTTAGCCTAACTCTACCACCTCCTCACAGCCTCCCTTGTCATCCCCTCCTGCTCCTGCTCCTGCTCTAGGGCCAGCACCACCCCCACTGCCCCAGCAGCCTCTGGCACTGGAAATCAGGACTTCAGGAGGAACTTGATCAAGGTTCTGCCTTGATGACTCCCACCATTGAGGGATGGGCTTCTATGGCTGACAGGTAACAATGGAGCCACAGCCTCTGTGGGAAACCTGCAGTATGGAAAACTGAGATGGGTTACCTAACAATCAGGAGATGAAAAGGGAACTCAGCCCAGTTCCTAGGACCCAGAGACATCAGACTTCTGATGACGGAATATGATGAAAATTCCAACAAAGAGTGGGTAGAGAGCCCGAGGGATGTCAGGGTAGGGTGGGAACAAACACACAGCAGCTGAGTGGCAGAGACAGGTGGTTCTCACACCAGCAGGCAGGGTGGCGATGTGGAAAGAGTGTGGGCTTTGGAGAGACAGAGCTCATGGAATCCTGGCTCCAGATACTGGTTCTATGGCCCTGGATTTAGCATGTCTGTCTTGAGAACAACAACATCTGCCTCAGAGAGTTTACACAGGTGACATGAGCAGCCCAAGGAGATCATGGTCCACAGTAGGGGCTCCATCAACATCAGCTTCCCGTTCCTTCCCTTGGACCCTCAGCTGGTACTCCGGGTCTGAATTCTAGGAAACGGTCTAGGGGTTGAGGCTTCACAGATGGAGAAAAGAAGCTGAGCAGAGGTCAAGTTCAGGGAGCTTCAGCCCTCAACAGGACCCCAGGGTGCAGTATGGGACCCGCTTTGCTCTCCTTGTTTTCCTGAGATGTCCTGAGGGTACCAACATCCATATCTACAGCCAGCCTGACTCCCAGCAGCCCTGATAGTCCTCCAGCTGGGCTTCTGTTATATCTGATCTCCCTGCTGCAGGGGCCTCCACGGGGGATGTCCCAAGGGCCATCCCCTATCAGTAGCCACAATGGCAGCCTGGAGAGGAGTCTGCAGGGGAGGGAAGGGGGTAGTTAGCCCACCAGCTTGTGCTGAGTGCAAGTGGTGTGCCAGGCACAGGAGTTCAAAAGTGAAGATGATTCAGTCCCTGCTGCTGGCTTTGGGGGAAGTGATGGAAAGGATGAGTAAGGCAGGTAGGGGAGCAGAGACAAGGTCTCAGAAAGCCAGGGGCACTTACCAAGCATCAAAGGCCTTCACTATCTGCATCTGAGGCAAAGGATACCCGATGACTCTTCTCTCTCCTCTCCTCCTATTGTCATGACCGAATACAGCCCCTCTGTCCCTGGAATGCCCTCCTCGCGCCCTCCAGGCTCACTCAGGCACAAGCCATCCTATCCAGTGGGGCTGTCCAGCTGTTTCTAGGGCTGTCTTAGACCAGTCTCCAGACCAAGAGATGCTCCAGCATCTCCGTCATACCTGGTGATTGACCTTCTGACATTTCAGTTCCTCTCTGTGGTCTCAGAGATTGGGTAGGAGGTGTCATGTGAGCCAGCTGTCACCCTCTTTCCACTGTGGGAGCCCACTTCAAGTGTCCTGGGTGCCAGACCCAGGCCTTTAGTCAGAGTGGGACACCGTTCTGTGCCCCAATAGCACTCTGTGGCTCCCACTCCAGATTCAGCCTCTATAAGCACATCTCATACTTTATTCACTTGCACCAGTTTTTCCTCCACCTGCTTCTCTCCTGAGTGGTTCCTCCTGCCCACAGGACTAGAAGCCTCCTGAATACAGGGACTATTACTTTGCTTTCTCTTTCTCCTGCATCCACTCCACAGAGCATCCCTTTGACATGAAGAAGACAGCAAAGGGGGACAGATGTGGGGATGGGACTTGAGCCCCATCACAATGCTCTTATACCCTTAGGATCAGCTCTCTTCCAAGAGATGCGGCCACGGCAGGCATCTTTTCTGGAGCTCTCAGAAGGCAGAGGGAGCCCGGCCAGAAAGAACTGCTGGGCCCCCGGGCTACCCTCCCTCAGACAGTGTTCTACTGGGATGGTGCATCTCCAGATGATGCAGGCAGGTCCAGGAGCTGCTGGCTGCCCGTGGACAGGAACACAGACATGCTGGTCCCCTCCTGCACGGCAGCGGGAAGCTCAGCCCGAGGCCACGGGCCAGGTCTCCTGACACTGCAGCATGAGGAGCTCCCTGTCTTAGGATGGGCTTCATACTCTGAGTGCAGGTTAGCAGGCCTCTGCCCTGTTGGTCCTTACACTACCCGGTTCGGGGGTCCAGCAGGAACTGCTGTGACAGCTAGTGACTCTCCAGGAGCCACGGATTTGGAGTCAGCAGCCTGCGCCAGGCTCCATCGCCTGTTCCTTCTGGCGTGTGTTAGCGGGAAATGAGTGCGAGATGTGGTCCTGAGGGTGAGGGAGAGGAAAGCAGCTCAGCGGCAGAGGACAACCAGGCCACGCTAACTCAAAGGGCGCCCACAGCCCTGTGTCATCCACAGAGAAACAAGGACCGGCTTGGTTGCAACTCTGACTCCCAGGGCCAGCCCACTGGGACCCCTGGGAAGCTGGTGTCTTCACAGCCCTTCTGCCTGGGCCTCCAGCTCCACAGAAGGCCCCTCCCCACCCTGAGGGCAGGAAGGACCCTGGGCTTCATCCCTCTGATAAAGAACCTGCCCTTCTTTTCCTCTGCTGCGGACATCTCTAGAGACCCAGTTCCTTCCCTCTGCTCCTCCTGGGCTTCATGGAGCAGAGGCTGCAATAATGTACTTTCTGCTGCCCCCCCTTCCAAACGGCCTCTGCCCTGTTTCCCCCCACACCGCCATGTCCCCAACTTTGCTGATTTGCAACAGGCCCACCTGCACTCCTCCACCCACTGATGCCACTGAAGGCTATAAAGTGCTATGACTGTCCAGCAGCCCCTCTGCTGCATAACCTGCCCACCTCAGGGGCACACCCCCTCACCCACACTGGGGACCAGTGCCATCCTGCCATAGGTGTGTTGCAAAGAGCACGAGGCTTTGGGGTCTGAGACTGGCTGCCCCTGACAACCCAGGTGACCTTAGATGCGGCCGCTGTACCTCCCTGGGTCTCAGCTCCTTCACTGGTGAAATAGAGAGATTCTTGCTATGCAGCGTGGAGGCCCCCCCCTCCCCCCGGTCACCTCAGGTCCACGCGAGGAGTCAGGGCAGCACTGAGCCCTCTTCCACATTGACCCTGAGGATGAGCTCCTTCTGGAACCTAACAGGCAGGAGGAACAGACAGGTAGCAGCACTTCCAAGGACAAACTCCTCTCCAGACTCATGTGCTGAAGCCAAAGCCCTGCCCCCACTCTCCACTCAGCCCCCTAATATTAGGTAGGCAAGGGACAGGGTACCTTTGGGGGTCTTCCCAGCCCAGGGTGCTTGTTGATAGAGAGGGGATCTGATCCTCAATTTTTTCAGCTGTAAAATGGCAGCATTTCCCCACTCGCAGTTCTGTTCAGACAGTGGTAAACCTGGTAAACCGTGAGGCCACAGGGGGGCACCAGTAAGAGATGGGCTATTGTGCCACACCACTCCTTTGATCTGCGGCCACGGCAGGCATTAATTTTTTTTTGGGGGGGGGGCATGCCTGGGGCATAGGGAAGTTCCCAGGCCAGGGGTCAAACCCAAGCCACAGCAGTGAAAACACCAAATCCTTGACCGCTCGGCCACTAGAGAACTCCCTCGATCATGCCGTTCTTCCCCTCTGGATCGTTAACACCACACCCTAAGCCAGTGTTTCTCAGATCTGGTGGTTCCCTAGAGCCCTTTCACTAACTTTCAAAAGATACCAGTGAAACTTAGGGCCCCACCCCAGTAACCTGAATTAACTGGTTGGAACTAGAGGCTCAGGCATCAGTACTTTTAAAAGTTCACAGGTTATTTTTCAACGGATTTAAAGAACTTGCTCTTGGCCCCCACAATCCAATGAGCATGCAGACTCATGTAACACAGTGGCCACCCTGCCTGCTAGTCATTGTCACTAGTCCCTTTCTCCAGAGCCCTCTCTTGTCCCCCAAACTGTCCCCCAAGTGCTCTCTGGTCTGCAGTGCACATCCAGCCCAGCCCTCTCCCTCCCAGACCCACTGAGCTGGTAACTCAGGTCTGGACCACGGACCTCAGTGAGGCTCCCAGCTGCCTCCTGCAGGAAGCTCCACGCAGTCTCCAGCACGGTGATCTGCTGTTCTCAAACAGACCCGAACCCAGAATCACCCTGCCCACCCAGGAGACCCCTGTGCGAGCCCTGGGGTAGAAATGGGTGTGGGAGAGTTCACTTCCCACTGGCCCGCCCCGCCAAATCTGGGTGATAAAATGGCAACGGGTAGAGAAAAACAGCCTCCATCCCCACATTTGAGAATCTAGCATTTCTTCTAAGTCCCTCAACTGGAAAGTGCTTTCTGCCAGCTCGCCTTAGCCCTTGGTGCTGCAAAGGGAACAAGTGGGTAGGGGCTGAGGAAATAGCAGTGTCTCTACCCAGTTCTGGAAACACATACACACACATCATCATCATCATCATCTTCTCCTCCTCCTCCTCCTCCTCCTCCTCCTCCTCCTCCTCTTCCTTCTTCTTCTCAACTGGGGAAACAAACTTCCAACTGAGTCTCCATCTGCTTGACCTCCTTTACCTGCACCTGCTGAATGATGGTGTCGATTTCCTGACTGAGGGCAGTCAGGAGGCTCCAGCTGATGGTCACCTCTTGGGGTGGTGGGCTCTTCAACCCTGGCCCTGTGGCCTTGCCCTAAGCCCCAGCCACTACTCTCAAGTTCTAGCCGCCAGCTCAGCCCAGCCACCCCGTCCTCTAATCCCTCCACCTCCACCTTCTGAAGCGCCTTCCAGCCCCCAAGGACATCCTGGCTGAGGTTTGCCAGCTCACGCGGATCACTGGGAACTTTGTCCATCTGCCCTCCTTGTGGCCCTCCTCACCTTAGGGCAGAACAGGCCACCACCACAGTGGTTCCAGGGTGGACAGGTGTCTGGGGCAGGACAGGGAGTGCTGACTGCATAGTCACTAAATCTCACAGCCTTCCGCATGCCCAACTCACTCCACCTCAGTCCAGCCTCAGGGACCAAAAACTTGTTCCCTATCTTGGTTTCTCTAGCGGGGAGGTTCAGTATGCAGGGTCCCCATCAGCTTTTTCCCTCCTGGAAGACGCCCCCACCCAGGAGGCCAGGATCCTGAGAGTGAGGAACAGGCTAAGTCAATGCAGACACCTGCCTTAAAGCCCCCACCTTCCCTCTAGGAAAGACCCAGTTCTTAGAAACAGACCAGTGTCCCTTTTGAGAGCGAGACCAATTCTGCCAGTGGACACAGGTGACATTTTTATTGAAAGCCACAAACCATGCTCGGCACACACCCTCCCTCGGCTTATCCTTTCTTCTCTCCCCACTCCATCTCCCTGCAGCCCCAGGGGTGCCTCCAGCCCCCCTGCTGTGTGTGCTCTAAGAGTGTCTTCTTTTTCTGCTCTAGAAATAAGATTAACCTGGAAATGTGAGCTGGCGATATGCAGTGGTGTACTGCACGTGTCTGTGTGTGTCTGTGGGGATGTGGCATGGCTGCTCAAATGAAGCATCAGAAAGACGATTCAGACATCAAGCCATTAGATTGTGCTGTTTATTGAGGATGCAGTGGGAGGGGCTTTAGGAAGAAAGGAGAGATGAATGGGCCTCCTTGTCTCTGAGGATGCAGAGAAGAAAGTGCCGCGGGTTCCACTTGGTCCGCTCAGAATGAGCCATGAGCCAGCCAGGGTGGGGTGGGAGGACGGCCCCGCTTGGTCATTTGTCCTCCAGCCTCCTTTTCCTGAGCGCAGAGCCAGCTTCTACCATAGGCAGGAGCTGGGACCAACGCTCCAGTGTGAGAGGGGGGCCTCGGTTTGAGACCCAGACAGAGTAATGAGTGACTGAGCCAGAGCCCGGGTAGAGGACGGCAGGTTGGAAGCCGGGCACCGAGCTGGTGGCATGGCTGGGGGGCCAGAGCCAAGGAGCCAAACACAGGCACGAGCAGGGAAGAATTTCACCAAGTTCGGTCGTCCTCACCTGTCCAGGTTCAGGAAGACGTAAGTTGGGAGGAGTGGGTGGCAAGGCCCGCACCGGAGGGATGAGAGCACGGTGGGCAGAGTGGGGGCGGGGCTGACGGAGGGCTGGGGAGAGGGCACGTGGGAGCCGGAGCCAGCGATAGCGGGAGGGCCCTGGGCAGCCCTCTCCTCTACCGACTGGCTTTCTTGGAGGGGGCACCCAGGCTGGAGCCCTTCCCCAGGGCATCCTTGTAGTCGGTGGTGCTGCTCCGGCTGCGGGCCTCCCCGCCTCGGACGCTGCACACTCCAGAGATGCAGCTGCCGCTGTTGGCCACATAGCCTCCGCTGACTGAGCTGGGCTGGAAGCCGTAGCCGCTGCTGCCGCTGGTGCTGCTGATGATGGCTGCAGGGGGAGAGCAGGGTCAGCCCCGCAGGCAGAGCGGGGGGGGGGGGACCAGT
>PVHT021183646.1:518061-538156 GCA_004024745.2 Catagonus wagneri | reverse complement strand
CCGCACGCTCCTCAGCTCCGAGTCCAGCCTCACCCTGTCCCCGGACAGCGCCTCCAGCTGCTTCCGCAGGGTGCTGATGTAGCCCTCGAGGATGGGCTCCAGGTTGTTCTTACAGCTGTTCAGGTCCAGCTGCTGCAGCAGCTCCCACTTGGTCTCCAGCACCTGGTTCTGCTGCTCCAGGAACCGCACCTGGAACCCACCGGCCAGAGTGTTGTGCCCCCACGGAAACAGTCACACCTGTCACTCCCAGGGCATTGCACAAAGCGCTCTCCCCACATTCTCTTCTCTGCCCTTCACAAGAGCCGCATAAGCTGGGTGAATCACTAGCCCTACTCTCTGGAAAGGAAACTGAGGCTTAGAGAAGTTGGGCTTCTTGCCAAGGGCCAAGAGTTTAGTGAGTGGCAGAGCCCAGCATTGAACCCAGACTTGTGTCTCCATAACCCACTCTGAACCCACCATTGGCCAAGCCAGCCCAGGTCAGGGGCAGGCCTGAAAGTATCAGGACAGAGTCAGACTGAGTCCCTCTTTGGAAAGGTTGACCATTCTGAAGAAGAGAGTCTTGCTCTTCATTTTCTAACATATCAAGCTCAGTAAGGCTCAGTGGTCTAAGAACTTTCAGGTATCCTAAACTCCTACATCAGGCCCCAACTCCATCTTTGCTCATGGCGTCTTCCTGCTCCCCCGTCTTGTTCCTCAGAACCGTCTTCCCTAGAGCAAGCATTACCCATGGAGCAAGATGGACCTATATATTTCCCCAGGCCATTGTGGCCTCACAAGGCCAGGAAACTGACCAGAACGGGTGGATCTGCATATGCCTCTCTTACATGGGTTAAGGTTTTTTTAACCTGAAAAAGGGGCTTCCCTTAATCATACATGAGCAGAGCTACCATTTAAACAAGGTTGTGTTCTGTCAAGTCAGAAACACAGGACAGTGGAAAACTCTTTCTGTGATTCAGTGTTGAGATGGGATTGGCCCCCAAACAGCTTGCCTCCAGCAGATCATTCAGCATTTGGTTGGCTTAAACCAGCCCTGGTTTCTTCATGTCTATCCATAAGACTGATCATTGAGCACAGAGAAAACCCTATGCCCAGGACACCACGATACACATCTGGACTCCATATCTGTATGGTTGATAGAATCGTATCCATCTTCTCTGGTTGCCTGGCCTTCTGGGATTGTACTCCTCTAGATACTAAAATTATTTGGTAACTGTCTGGGACTTCGAGTCTAATTTACCCTCACCACAGGAAGACCACCTTTTTCCAGAGAGGTGGCTGTCTTCATGTTTGTCTTTCTTTTCATGTCTCTAGACTTTGCTCCTTAGTGCGGTTTGACCTGCCTGGCCAAGGTCAGTCTACCACCATCCCCCTAGACCCCAAACCTCAGAAAACTTTGATCTTCCAGATGCAAAAAGGCTTAGAGGTAAAAAATGACAGGGACATTACTGGTCCCTGAGGTGAAAAGGACCAGCAGTGAATCTCCAAGCTGGAGTCTTGAGCTGTGGGGAGGCGAGGCTCTGATGGCCATTGACCATTGCAACACAGGCTTTCTCCCGAGCTGACCCATCCTTAGTGTCTGACTCTCATGCAGCCAGCATAGCCCTCTGGTCCCCAGTAGGGGTTCTGGAGGCAGGAGCCTGAACGACCTCACCTCCCTTCCTCAGAGATGACCTTGGGCACAGCACACCATCCATGCTTTTGCTGACAGGCAAAATGAGAGCAATCATTTCTTATCTACCAAAAGTCAGGGCCTATCTGGGCTGGATGATCCCTTGAGGCCTCTTCCAGGCCTTTAATTCCTCTCTTTCTCAACATCCCTCCCCTAGCTCTCAGAGATAAAAGTGATAACAACCACCTCCATTTGGGGAGTACTTAGTAGGTGTCAGGTGTGGTGCCAAGATCTTCACATGCATTTTCTTCCATGACTCTGACAATGACCCCAAGAGGTAGGTTATTATCTCCCTTGTAGAGAGGAGGAGACAGGAGCACAGACAGGATGAATGACCCTCCACGCATCCACCCAGCTGGCTATGTGGTTGGCTTAGCCACGTGAAGCAGGTTCTTGCCATTAGAGTCCCCACCAGTAGAAACTGACCTGCCTCTGTCTTCTCTTGGGAAAAACTACACAGAAAATCTTACATAAGTCACCCTGAAGACAGAAAATATCTGCCTTGTCTACAGTAAGTGCCTCCTCATGTCTAACCTCAATCCCTCCTGCTACAACCCAAGCTCGTGTTCCAAGAAGTAAAGAGAAGGGTTGTCCGTTCACACTTCTCCCAGATCCTAGCAGAACCCACCTTGTCGATGAAGGAGGCAAACTTGTTGTTCAGCGCCTTGATCTGCTCCCGCTCCTGGGCACGTACTTTCTGGATCTCGGGATCCAGCTCCACGTTGAGGGGGGCCAGGAGGCTCTCGTTGACGGTGACCTGGTGGATGCCTCCAGGTGGGCACACGGTTGGGCACACAGGTCCCAGGGCCACGCTGCCAAACATGCTGCCGGCAAAGCCACTGGCCCGGCCCCGGCCAAATCCGTAGCCTCCACTCTTCCCAGTGCCGTTGGCCACGTTGAAGGAGATGCTCCGGATGCCCCCCAGGTTGTACAGGCTCCGGCTTCCGAAGCCTCCGCTGAGCCCTTTGCCCCCTGCCCGGTAGGAGGACGAGCTGCCCCCAGAGAGCACAGCTGAACAGCCGCTGAAGCCCCCCTTGGCGGCAGCTCCCGACTTGCAGGTGAATTGGCGGCTCATGATTCCGGTGGAGATGGAACTCAGACACAGAAGGGACGAAGGCAAACTCCCACTGGGATTTGCAGGTTGCAATGAGGACTGGCAGGTGCCCTCCTTTATATGTGCTTGGCGCTGGGCTCGTGGCTGGCCAGTGGAGAGCTTAATTCATGGGTTTGGCTTGCCTGGGAGCAAAAAGTCATTTTCTCTGTGCTGAGCTAGAGATCAAGCCTCCCCACCTCTGAAACAACATGAAATCTTCAAATTGCTGGGCTTGCAAGCCTTGCTCATGTAATTTGGGTCTTATCTAATTAACCTACTGTTATAGGGTAATTCGCCCCGGGCCCCAGCCTCTCTAGGGGGATGTCACTGGCTCTTCCCCATCCCTCTCCTGATGAATCTTCTCTTTCAGTTGTGGGCTTCCTCTTGGGGGCCGGAGGCCGGGGAGGGGGTGGACTTTCCTGAACAGGGCAGGCTGCTGGCTAGAGTATCTGAGGGCTCCAACCACAACCGTGTTCTCCTCTTTCCTGGAAAAGGGCCATTCTTACAGCCATCCACCCCTCTCCCAAGCCTCCTGAGATACACACCACCAATGGCCCTCTCTCCTAACCCGCAGAGGACAGCAGCTCTCTGAGTGGGACATTAGGGGTGCAGTGGCCCCTGAAGTATTGAGCTGTGGGGAGGCTTGGTTCTGATGGCCACTGACCATTGCAACCCAGGCTTTGTCCCGAGCTGACCCATCCTTAGTGTCTGACTCTCATGCAGCCAGCATAGCCCTCTGGTCCCCAGTAGGGGGTCTGGAGGCAGGAGGCTGAGCGATCTCACCTCCCTTCCCCAGAGATGACCTTGGGCACAGCACCTTGTGCTCTGGCAAGTTTTCTAGGAAATGGGATCGCCACACTTCATCCTTCCTAAACTCCCATAGTAAGGCAGGCTAGAGGCTGTGCACGGGACAAGCAACGCATAGCCCTTTAAGCAACAGACAGGATGAAGACTAGAAGAGGTGGCTGGACTTGGGCAGATGGCTGAGAAATTTCTGGAGTCAACTGTGAGGAAGCATGGACACGGCAGAGACAGGCTTGTCCGGCACCTGGAGGATTCAGGGAAAGCCTCCTAGACGATCCCCTTCATCATTTCTGTCTTTCCTCCAATGTGTATTTGCTAATAAGACAAGGAGCAACCTGAAGACAGGAATTATCTGTTTAGATTTCAAATGAAGAAACTATTGTCCCAGTCAAAAAATGGGCAGAAGACCTAAACAGATAGTTCTCCAAAGACACAGATGGCCAATAGGAACATGAAAAGAAGCTCAACATCACTACTTATTAGAGAAATGCAGATCAAAACTGCAATGGGGTACCACCTCTACTGGTCAGAATGGCCATCATCAATAAGTCTACAGATAACAAATGCTGAAGAAGGTGTGGAGAAAAGGAAACACTCCTACGTTGTTGGTGGGAATGTAAATTGGTGAAGCCACTATGGAGAACCATATGGATGGTCCTCAAAAACCTAATAATAGAGTTGCCATACGATCCAGCAGATATACATCCAGAAAAGAAAAAAACTCTAATTTGAAAAGATACATACACACCAATGCTCATATCAGCACTATTTACATAGTCAAGACATGGAAACAACCTAAATGTCCATCTTCTTTTTTCAAATTTTTATTTTATTTTTTGGCAGCATCTGTAGGGTATGGAATTTCCCCAGGCCAGGGATCAAATCTGAGTGACTTATGCCACAGCTGTGGCAGCACCAGATCCTTAACCCACTGTTCGACAGCAGGAACACCATCACTCTTCTTTATCTACGGATAAAGAATATGTGGTGTGTGTATATAAATATATATACACTACATATATTTAGAATATTACTCAGTCATAAAAAAGAATGAAATAACACCATTTTCAGCAACCTTGATGGACCCAGAGATTATCATACTAAATGAAATAAGTCAAAAAGAGAAATACAAATATTACATGATATCACTTACGTGTGGAATCTAAAATATGACACAGAAGAATTTATCTGTGAAACATAAATTGACTCACAGACCTACAGAACAGACTTATGGTTGCCAAGGGGGAGGGGGAGGGGTGAAAGCTAGATTGGGAATTTGGGATTACCAGATGCAAATTATTATATATAGATAAGTCCTACTCTATAGTGCAGGGAACTATATTCAATATCTTGTGATAATCCATAATGGAAAAGAAGATGAAAAGACTGTGTGTATATGTATAACGGAATTACTTTGCAGTATAGCAGAAATTAACACAACATTGTAAATCAACTATACTTCAATAAAATAAAATTTTTGAAAATCCTGCTTAGAACCCTGGATTTAGCCCCATCTCCTCTCCTGTGACGGGGACTCCTTTGTCCATTGACGCCTATGTGGAGGCTGCCATACTCCCCAGGACTAGGGGCCTGGGCGAGGGCTCCGTGTGCCCCAGTCACCTGCTCCCTCTGTACCTCCCCTCTGGACGTCCCTCCCCAGGTGCTAGAGGACTGACAGCTGTTGAAGCAGCAGCCAAATGACAGGGATGGTGCATTTTCAGGGAGTTTCTGGACCTGCACCCACCACGAAGAGCGCCAGGTGGAAGCCCAGGCTCCAGAAGCCAGCTCCCAAGATCTGAATTCTAGGCCACCCCCAGGCCGGCCTTAACCTCTAAGCCTCAGCTTCTGGATTATCAATGGGATCACTCCCCGTGGGGCGGCTGTGAGGACTGCATGTGTTAATTCATATAGTCTTGGTAAGTTTTTGGTATATTTCAACGTCAGTAAATGTTATCAATGACCAAGACCTAGCGTAAAGTAAAACATAGGAATGGGCCTGCTCGCTCCTCTTCTCCTGTTCTCTCTCCATCTTCTCCTTGGGGCGACGATTCCATAAGCACGTACCCTTACAGTGCCATCTGCTGTCGGGGGACAAGGAGGAGCTAGCGTATCCAGAGGTCTCAGACTCAGGTAATCAATCTCTCCACATAGACCATTTCCAATAATGGAAAATTCGCCATTAGAAATGTGAATAGCCACTGTCGAATAAGTGCCCGCCACGTACAGGACTTGGTAGGAAGCACCTTTCAAAATACTAAGTATATTGATATTGATCAGACCCTTCCTGAGCACCGGCCCAGTGCTGAAGGACACGATACAAAGCACCCTGCCCTTAGAGAGCTTAGTTCCCAGATCCCTCCAAACACAGGTATCCCTGGGAAAAGCAACTCATCAAGCTGTGAGCAAGTCATTAACACCTTAGCATAAATTAGTTAATTAGATACTGGCCATTAGGAATGAAACACCCAATGTTGTTGATGCGGATGATGACAGAAGAGGAGGGAGGGGCATTCTGGGCCACCTACAGGAAGGGTGGGCCCAGGTGGGGCTCCTGGGCTGCTTACTGGTGTTTTTGCTGGAGGAAAAAAGGAAGGGACTAAAGAAAACCAAGACGGAGCAGTAGCTCAAGCTCACGAGGGCCCTGCTTAATGCGATCTGGGGAGACTTAGGGGCAGGAAGAGAAAGAGCCCCCTGCTTTGGGAGGGTTCTCACGCTGGTGGGGACATTAGATGTGATCGATCATGTCCCGCGTCCCAGCTTCACCTTCCTCTTGCGCCCTTCACCTATGGGGATCGGCAAGTTTTCTAGGTGGGAATTACATTCCGAGCGATGCTCGCCCTGTTGTGGCAGCTTGTCTCTGAGCTGCAGTTTTTCTCACCTTGCTGGGGGGAGGTTGTCAGATCAGAGACTCAAACCCCCAAGTTTCCAGGAACGTCTAGCTTGAATGTTCGGGAAAATTTTAACTTGCTTGCTAAATAAATTATATTTGATATGGCTCTTTGTTTCATGGCCAAACTATTTTGTTGGATTTACACAAAGAAGTTGTAGCTTTCTTTGTATTTTTGTTTCTACCTCTGTGACAATGATCGGTTTGGCACCTTTGTGTGATTCCATTCAGATGGGACACACTGGCCCCTCACACCCAGCGATCTGAGCTCCTGTGAGCTTCCAGGGAAGACCTCAAGAGAGAGAAGGGCAAGAAAATCCAGTACAGTCCAAGAGGGGGTTTGCTAAGCTGTAGGAAGAAAGGAATGAAATATGCAGAGGAGAGGCAAGACCTGGGGACACTGAATTCCCCAAGGGCTGCCTGGAGGAGGGAGTTCGGATTCCAGTCTTTCAAGGGGAAAAGGCTGGGGTAGACTGGTGAGGGCGGTGGTAAAAGCAGGCTGGCAGGAGGAAGGACACTTGTCAGGAAAAGACCCTCTAGGCTGGAGTGATTATCAGGGAAGGGTGGCCATGAGTGGAAGGACCCTAGGTCCCAAGCTGTGCCTATGACAGAATGAGCAATGGGGAGCCACTGAGAGCTCCGGAGCCAGAGCCTGAGCAATACACATTTGAGGAAGCAGAACCTAGCAGCTGTGTGGGGAGGATGGTGGAGGCAGGGAAGCTAGCGGCCCTGAGAAAGGGGCAGATGGTTCTCTGAGCGAATAATTGTCTCCAGAATGAGGGAGAACGAGCTGGGCTGTTTGGATGACGTCAGCGCCACCCTGCCAGCCTTCCTCAGCAGGTGGACCCCGGAATGAGTATGTTGTCTGCGAATCCCGCACACATCTCCCTCCTCATCCCCCTCCATCCTCCTGTAGTTCCTGGCAGGCGGGGCACTCAGCCCCACGTCAGCTGGATGGAGCAAAGTCCCCGGGGGACTTGGCCACCATCAGAGCCACCCATCTGGGAGCAGGACAGCTATTCAGCAGGTTTGCAGCTAGCTGGCAAGGCCAAAGGCGAGCTCACCCCAGAGGAACTGGGGTATAAAGGCCAGAGGAGGACAGTTCTGCCAAGCACCCAGCTCCGCTCGCATCCCCGTACGGCCGCCAAAGAGAGGCCTTCCAGGGCAGCCCGGCCCTGGCGCTCCCTCCGTGCTCGGCTCTGCGGCTGGAACCATCACCTTTGAGCTTTGCTGGCCATCTCCTTCCTTCAGCCCCACCCCAAACCTCTGGCGAGCTGTGTGGACATGGGACTCAGGTCCTGGTCCTGCCGTGTGACTGTGGGCAGGTCTCCCAATTTCCTAAGCCTCTGTTTCCACATCTCTAAAAAGGGGGTACTAACTAACACCTGTTCCACCTACTCCCCAAGGTGGATGGGAGGCAGCTTGTAAATAATAATGATGACGACGACGATGATGATGATAATCATAGTTAACACCCAGTGCGAGCCCTGCCGGACACTACCCTAAGCACTACACATCTATTAACTCATTTAATTCTCGCAGCAGCCCTGTGAGGCAGGTACTGCTATTATCCCCATTTTACAGATGAAGACAGTGAGGCAAAAGGAAGTTAAGTAACTGACTGGAGGCTGCTCAGCTAGTGATAGCCGAGCCGCCACCTGCTCTCTTAGCCAGCGCAGAACACTGTCCTGGCTTTCTCACGTGCACACGTCCAGTGCAGGTGCCTGACCTACTCCAGGGCGCATGGCCAACCACAGCCCTGGCTCCGGTTCACCTGAACCACAAGGTGAAACCCTTAACTCATAGGCACTGGCTCCCCCCACACGTTTCTTCCTGTCCCAGACCCTCTAGTCACCAGACCTGACTCCCCTTCCCTTCTCAGCTGGCTTGGCTTTGCTCTTTTGAAGACAACAAATGTAACTGCAGGACATGGGTGGGTATGTGTATGAGATGACTGCCATCCTTCCAGCCTCCTGCTCACTAGGGCGGGCTCGTTCTATCCTTTAAGACAAACCAAGACACTCCTCTAAGAAACCTCCGGCGAGCCCTCCCTGGATCAACTGCACTTTTCTGTGCACAACCCTACTGCCCAGGTGCTGTGCGCATCCCTCCAGCCTGCAAAGCTCTAACCAGTCCCCCAGAGGCTGGGCAACAAATGCTCTCTGCTCCTTGGCCTGAGGCTCCGGGCTCCTGGCATGAACTGTGAGTGCTGCTTGCCAGTTGACAGACGTGCTCCCATACATGCCAAAGGCCGAGCGGGTGTGCACATCTGCATGCTGGTGGTCATGGACGTGAACTTGAGCAGAATGCTGTCCAGCCAGAAGGGACTGCTGTCTGTGGGTGACACCCACTGTGCTGTGTTAGTGCCTGAATGTACTGACTGTTAAGTAGCTTGAGTGTCTTCAGTAGACTTGAGCCTGTGAACGGAGGAGCGTGTGTCTATGCACATGCATCTGGGTTTCTGATGGCCGCCCACCTGGCAACGGCACCCTCTTAGATTAGGTATCACTTTCAGACCTCCACATCTCCATTCCGCTTTGTCAGTGGCACGCAAGCAAGAGCGGATTGTCCTGTTTTTACTATATTCTTTTCTGATAATAGCCGTGGCGGATGTGGTGCCTCCCAGCTGGAATCCAGCTGAGGAAATCAAATTCACTCATTCATTCAACAGTGAAAGCTGGAGGGGTTCTGATTCACTGGCTCCAAAAGAACATCCCTTCCCCCAGGGGCAGGAAGATGGACAAGGTGATGTCTTAAGTTCAGAGCATCTGTTTCTTTCTTTCTTTCTTTTTTTTTTTTTTTTTTTACAGCTGCACTGGCAGCATATGGAAGTTCCCAGGCTAGGAGCTGAACTGGAGCTACGGACCTACACCACAGCCACAGTCACAGCAACGTCGGATTCTTAACCCACTGAGGGAGGCCAGAGATCGTACCTGCATCCTCATGGATACTAATCAGGTTCTTAACCCACTGAGCCACAATGGGAACTCCCAGAGCGTCTGTTTCAGTGAGACTTTCTCTACCAGTGAACACAGATGAATCGGTTAAAGCCTCATTCTACACCAAGCTTGGAACTTAGGGACAATGTTTGCCAAGATTAGAAAATGAAGAGGCCAAAGGCAGAAAGAAAGGCACAGGGAGGCAGGGCAGGAAAGAGTGGATGAGGTTTCAGGAGTTAGGGCACAGGCATTGTGACTGCTGTCCTCTTTGGTTATCAGCAAAGCACTCAGGGCTGGGAACCTGCCACACACCAGGGATAGCTGCCCTCAGCCAGTCAAGTGGAGGTAAGTTGTCGCCATCATCCTACTGGCCCCCACTGCTCTCCCTGACTGTATTCAGGTTGCTATTTGCCAGAGCATAAGTGGGAAAGACTGGCAGCCAAGTCCAAGGACACAGTCTCTCTGGACTCTTGGCTGCTACCCACCCCACAATCTTATTTTTTTATTTGGGTGAAATTCACAAAACAGAAAAGGAACCACTTTAAAGTAAATAATTCAGTAGAATTTAGTAAATTCACAACATTGTGCAATCACGACCTCTATCTAGTTTCAAGCGTTTTCATCACCCCAAACGGAAACCAAATACCAGCTAGCAGGCACTCCCCATACCCTCTACCCCAGTCCCTGAAATCACCAAGCCTCTGTGATTGGCCTCTTCTGTCTTAGGTGGAAACTCTGAACAACAAAGCAGCCATAAAACTGTCATCATGAGCTTACAGGTCCGCTCCAGGCGGTACTTGCCACCACCTCAGAACATTATCGGACATTTCTGTCTGTTTAAACTTTGGCCAGGTAAAAACTAAAACTCCCACCTGGGGAGTTTCCATCTTTGCTCAGTGGTTAATGGACCCGACTAATATCTATGAGGACACAGGTTCGATCCCTGGCTTTGCTCAGTGGATCAGGGAGCCAGCGTTGCCATGAACTGTAGTGTAGGTAGGACAGTTGCCCCTCAGATCCCAAGTTGCTATGGCTGTGGTGTAGGCTGACGGCTACATCTCCAATTTGCCCTAGGGGTCTGGGAACCTCCATATGCTGCGGGTGTGGCTCTAAAAAGACAAAAGACCATAAATAAATAAATAAATAAATAAATAAATAAATAAATAAATCTCCCACCTTGACCAGCCACCATCCCATGACTACATGACTCAACACATGACTCCTGCCCTGTAAACCTTAACTCTCTCTAAATGGAGGGGCCCTAAGTATTTTCTCAGAGCTCTCAGCCATCTCTCTGGTCAATAAAACTTGCTCAGGACCTCACTGCCCCAGCTGACTGTTTTTTCTTCTCTCCTGCATGCTAATATTCTGGACAGTTTACATGAATGGAATCATACAATGTGTGACTTTTGGGGACTGGCTACTTTCACTTAGCATAATGTTTCCTAGGTTCATCCACACTGCAGTATACACTTCCTTCTTTTTCATGGCTGAATAATATTCCATTGTAAAGTATATAACACAGTTTTTATCCATTCAGACACTGATGGCCATTTGGGCTGTGTCCTTTCAGTCTGCAATAACAAATACCACATTACGATAGCTTGTGAACAACAGCAATTATTCCTCATGGTTCTGGAGGCTGCAAAGTCTAAGGTCAAGAGATCAGCATAGTCACATAATGGAGAGGACCATTCTCCTGGTTCATAACTGATGCCTTCTCCCTGTGTCCTCATTGGGGGAAAGGGCAGGGAGCTCTGTGAGGTGTCTTGCATTAAAACACTAATCTAGGGAGTTCCCATCGTGGCTCAGCAGTAACGAACCCAACTACTATCCATGAGGATGCGGGTTCAATCCCTGGCCTTGCTCATTGGGTTAAGGATGCAGTGTTGCTGTGAGCTGTGGTGAGGGTTGCAGATGTGGCTTGGATCCTGCGTTGCTGTGGCTGTGGTGCAGGTCAGCAGCTGTAGCTCCAATCTGACCCCCTAGCCTGGGAATTTCTATGTGCCGGGGGTGGGGGTGGGCCTAAAAAGACCCCCCCCAAAAAAAAAACCCACTAATCCTATTCATGAGGTCTCCACCCTCATAGCATAAGCACCCCCTCATACCATCATCTTTAGGGGTTAGGATTTTAACACATGAATTTTGGAGAGACACCCATTCATTCCCTAGCAGGCTGTTCCCACCTTTGACTATTATGATCGGTGCTGCTATGACCACGCACACACATGTATTTGATTAAGAACCTCTTTTTCCCTTCTTTGGGACAGAAGGGTTGGAATTGCTTAGTCACGTGACATTTCTCTGTTTAACTCTTTGAGGACCTGCCCAACTGGTTTCCACAGTGGATGAACTATTTTACCTCTCTTTCTGCAATCTACGCAAGTTCTGATTTGTCCACACCTTGACAACCCTTTTTATTTTCCTTTATACTTTACTGCAGCCATCCTGGTGGGAGTGGAGTAGTACCACTCTGTGGTTTGGATTCACATTTCCCTGATGAATAATCAAGTTGAGCATTTTTTCCTATGCTTCTTGGCCATTTGTATACTTTCTTTGAAGAAAAGTCCCTTAAATTCCCTTGTTCATTTGTAAATTGGGCTGTCTGTTTTTTCCTATTGAGTTGTAAGGGCTCTTTATATTAGCGGTCAGGCTGCAGCAGAACCCCCATGACTCCCAGGGCACTGTTCCCAACACCCATAGTGACAACAGCAGGGACATCAGAGGGAGGTATTTGGGCAGAAAGCCCACCAGACTCCTGGGCTCTGGTGCTTCCCAAAGTTTGTTGCATCTTAAGCAGACACAGAAAAGGCCTTCTTAATACATGGAAGGCACAGTGAAGTCAATGGAATCGGCAGCTTGGGACCGGAGGTCCTGCCCTCACAAGATCCCACCTCTGTTGCCCTGAGGACTGTAGGGGGAAGTATCTCCGGTCATACCTGTACCACGAGACTGATCAGAACGCTGATAAGAGGGCTGAATTCTGCCTTGGAAACCCATCTGACTCCATGGCAACTTCACAAGACCTAAGACTCCCACCTGGCCCCAACCACTACCACAACCACAACAAGCACAAAAAGCTTATTGTGATGGTGTTTTAAATTCTCTATTCAGGAATCTATGCGTCCATCTTTCTAGTTATTTGATTAAACTCTCCTCCTCCAGGCAGCCTTCCTTGCTTAGCTTCTCCATTCTGGTCACTTCTTTGCACTTCAGCCATGGGCTGCCCTTCCATGATTTGCACAGGTGCATGGCTTTGCGAATATGTCCATTTCTCCCATCAGCCTGAGCTCACCTCCAGAGCAGCCTTTAGGCTCCAAAAAGGCTTGTGCGTGTGTTTGGGGTGAGGCACACTGTCATCAGGGGATGGGCAATTTGGGGAGATGGACACAGTGACAGGAGTGCACTTCTGACATTCCTAAAAGCAGTTTATTGAATATACAGCAGAAATCCAGAGTCTTTCCCTCAAGCAAAGGAAGGACTGGGTGTTGCCATTCTCTTATTTACAACAAGAACCAGGACTTCTGGGCTGGTTGGTACCACCAGAGGCAGAGTAATCTACCCCCACTGAACACAGCTCCTGGAAACAGGAATTGAGAATCAGAAGCTACCGCAAGACAGAACCCCAGAGAGAAGCCCAAAGATAAACCACATACTCGCTGACAGAAAGGCAATGTAAGTCTGCTGCCCTCATCAAAAGAAGAGCGAATTTGACATTGCCTTTATTAAAGAGGCAGTGGCACGCCATGGAAAGCACATGGTCCTGGGACAGAGCCAGGCCTGGGCTCAACTCCTGGCCCTGGCACCCAGTGGGTGACAGAGGCAAATTCAGAGGATGCAACTTCTCGTTTGACCCAAAGATGCTGCTTGCATCTACCTTGCAGGAGTGAGTGAGAATTTGAGGCAGGAGAAGCAGGGAGCCTGGCATAGAGTTGGTACTTAACATATATAGGCATCTGTCACCTCCTGGTTGCACGGCCCTGTATTCACCTTCTATATGGCAAAGGAAGTAAAGCTCTGAACTGTTGACTCCACTGATGCCACACACCCCCGCCCCACCCCACTCCTCTCTTCTCTCTCTAGCAACGATCATAGCTTCCCAGGGCCAAGGAGGTAACTATAGCTTGTGTCCCAAAGCTTCCCGCCAGCTGAAGGCAGCAGGGAAAACAAGAAGTCACAAAAGTCCACACAGAGGCTGGGGAAATGGCCAGTTGATGGCACCAATGGGAACCTGACAGCGAGACAAGCCACAGCGTGGCAGTCCCAGGACCCAAGGGAAGCATCGGGTGTGGCAGACGTTTCTGGATGAAGCAGCCGCAAGAGCATCTCTTCTCCCAGGTGCTCAGGTGAGTGGGGACCTGAGGTTTTACCGGGGGGCTTTCTTGGCTGAGCTGCTGAGGGGGGCGCTCTTGCTCTGGGAGTCCTTGGGGTCTCCCACTCGTGTCACTTTGGCCCTGGTCTGTCCACTTCGGGTGCTGCCGGAGCTACTGGCCACGGTGCTGGCCCCGAGGTCAGTGTTCGCCAAGGAGCTGGGGTGGTAGCCGTAGCCACTTGCGCTGCTGCTGACAACAGCTGAGGAGGAAGGGCCAAGAACAGGGGAAGGAGGTCAGACGTGTCAACCAATGAGCCACTCCCTTCACCCCACAGCAGCCCTCACCTGTCGAGACACACCACAAAGATGGGTCAAGACCCAGTCACAGGGTAGGTTGTGTGCGAGGTGAGGACCACCCGCGACAGACATGGTGGCTGCCCTCCTGGAGAGTCTAGGACCACTTGACTCCCAAGCCCCATTCTCCACCCTTCCCGGAGGGAGAGGGGAAGGAAATGGGGCGGCCGTGACCTCGATCACTGTTTCCCCAGGGACAAGAGGCAAATAAGCTTCCTCTGAAGCCAGAGAACATTCGGTACCTGACAGGACTAGAGGCTCCCGGACGGCGAGAGACAGGGTGGAGATGGCTTCGTCTTATCTCATCTGGCCAGAAACCCCATTTAGCCAGATGGGCAAGAGCTAGCCATATCCAGCCTCTCTCCCATCTAGCCAGAGTCCCAGCCCAACCCCTCTCTCAGGAATACTCACAGATGCTCACAGAAGAGGGGTTCTCACCAGACATCCTGTAATTCAGAAAGTTAGACAAAGATAAAGCCTGAGGGAGGTGTCTGGATTCCGCTGAATCTTGATGGGTCCCTGCTCTTTGATGTGTTTCATCCGAGTTCATCCTTACACAACCCATGGGATGGTGATCATAATCCCCACTTTACAGGTGAGAAGATAGAGAGGCAGAGACCGGGACCAGACAGCCGGTATACGGCAAAGTGAGTGATCAAACCCAGGTCTGTCTGACCCCGCTGGCTCTTTTCACGCCACCACTAGACCTCTGGCGCTTCATGGTTTGCATCTGACCTCCCTTTGCAGGGAGGCTGCAACTGGGCTCAGGGGTCAAACAGTCCCCTTCTGTGCTCACGTCACCAGCACTGCCATCTTTCATCTGTTACCTCCCAAAAGGCCCCTCAGCCCAGAAGGAAGCCCCCCACAGCCCCTTCTCCTTGGCGTTCCCCTCCCTTCACTCACCGGCACTCCTCGCCCTCCAGCAGCTGGCGGTAGGCGGCGATCTCCATGTCCAAGGCCAGCTTCAGGCTCATGAGCTCCTGGTACTCCCGCAGCATCCGGGCCAGCTCCTCCTTGGCCTGGTGCAGGGCGCCCTCCAGCTCGTCCAGCTTGGCCCGGGCGTCCTTCAGGGCGTTGTGCCCCCACTGCTCGGCATCGGCGATGGCCGTCTCCAGGTTGGAGCACTAAAAAGTAAAGAACAAGGAGCGCATCAGAACACAAATCAATTTTTAGTCCTTACAGGGGAGATCCCGAACCCTCTCACTTTACAAATGAGGCCCAAAGCGATGGTGAGTAATAGCTGCAGAGCCAACACCAGTATCTGGGTCTCCTCTATTTTCTATTGCAAACGTGTATTTAAAGGCCTTGTGAAAATCTCTCAGAGTGGTTGCATTTCAGGACCACAAGAAGGAACTTGGATGCTTGCAAGTTGTCTAGCGGCTGGGGTGGGGGCCGCCAATGGCTGTGGGTTCTAAGTCTGCCGGGTCCTGGAGAATCAGGCCGAGAGCCAGTCAGGGTGCCTCCAAAGACCAGACAGCCTGCCAGAGCACCACTGCGACCCGATTCCTGCCTGCAAGACATCTCCCAGAGGGGACACCTCCTACCTACTCGCTGGCACCAAGACTGAGTGCCTCTGGGCTAGTCCACACTCTAAAGGGAAGGTCTGTCGAAATGCTCCCCCAGTCTGGCCTGAATGGGTAAGGAGCCTTCCTTCAGAGCAGGAGCTTAAGGGCCTCAAATTAATACCTGTGACCTCAGGCAGAGCCCGAGCAGCGCTGTGATGACAAGTCCGAACAGGGGAAGGACCAGTCTTCACGGGGTCTGTGAATCAGCCATAGGTAGAGTCAGAAAGCTGACCCCGTGTTCCCCGCGTCACCTGGCTGGGAGGGCGGTGGGGGAGCAGGAGAAGCTGGGTCTCTGCTCTTTCGGTTCTGCAAGTCTATTGCTGGCGGAGTCGAGCTGGTTCTCGGGGAGAGGACACAGGGAGGGTTACCTCCCCCTTAAATCACCTCCCCACTGGCATGCTATTTAAGATTTGCTGTTTTCAGGTAAGACAGGATCCCCCCGGGTGAAAAGGCAACGGTATGGCGGTCCAGAACAGCGCCGTCTGTGGTCATCCTCACTCATCACCAGGACCAGCCCCCACCCTGAGGGCAGGAACTTAACGTGGCCACGGAGACACACCCGACACACCTCGCACGTGTGGAGTGTCCAGTGGGAGAAGGAGGCATGGAGCCTGCTCTCAGAAGGGCACACCTGAAGGTTTGCTGTACACAGAAAAAGTCTGAGAAAGATGGGAAAAGGAAAGAAGAAACCTGAATTCGTTGTTTTCTTCTTTTTATGGTTGCACCTGTGGCATCTGATAGTTCCCAGGCTAGGGGTCGAATTGGAGCTGCAACTGCCAGATTCTACACCACAGCCACATCAGCACGGGATCCAAGCCACGTCTGTGACCTACACCACAGCTCATGGCAACGCCGGATTCTTAACGCACTGAGAGAGGCCAGGGATCAAACCTAAATCCTCACAGAGACAAGCTCAGGTCCTTAACCTGCTAAGCCACATTAGAAATTCCTGGAAGCCTGGATTCGAATACCGACTCCGTTAATAATCAGCCAAGGACCCTGGGCAAGTCCTTTTCCCTCTCCAGCCCAGTTTCCTTATCTGAACTGTGAGAGTCAGAGGAAATAAGTTCAGGGCCCCTGCAGTTCTGAGCAAGGGTACCAGGCAGCATGGGGAAGAGGGACAGTGGACCGCCTGGGGGCTCCCAAGCCAGGCGGGGCAAATCCACTCTTTGCTCAAGGATGGGTTCGAGTCTCTCCATCCCAGGGGGTGAAACTAAGCCTCAGGATTCTCTGTGGGGTTGCTGCCCACCTGCTTCTTTACATTTGCAGTCTCACACCGGATCCTCTGGATGAGCCGATTCAGTTCCAGTATCTCGTTCTTGGTGTGTTTGAGGTCGTCCCCATGCCGGCCAGCCGCCAGCTGCAGCTCCTGGATCCGGTTTTCCAGAGATAGGATGTTGGTGATGAGACAGGACTCCCCCAACACACACACCCCACCATCCAAGGTAGGGGAAGGGTCCTGAGCAAGCACTCTGACTCTGGAGCAGGAGGTGATGGAGTGGGGACCCGGGCATCCTTCAGGCTGTTTGGTGCTGATTCTGATCAACGAGTCCACCAGTTTCAGAAACAGACTCGCGGGCATGGAGAACAGACCTGTGGTTGTCAGGGGGAGGGGGAGGGAGCGGGGTGGACGGGGAGATTGGGGTTAGTAGATGCGGACTATTCCATTTAGAATGGGTAAACCATGGGGTCCTACCGTATAGCACGGGGAACGATATCTAATCTCTTGGGATAGAAAATGATGGAAGATTGTATAAGAAAAAGATGATGTGAGAAAAAGAATGTATATATACATACATAGTATATGTATATGTATATGTATATGTATATGTATATATATGACCGGCTCACTTTGCTCTTCAGCAGAAATTGACAGAATACTGTAAATCAACTATAATTTAAAATTTTTAAAATAAAATGCCAAAATTAAAGGAAAAAAAGTCCACCTGTTTCTCTAAGCAGAACCTATTTGCTGGGCTTACCCTCCATTCTCATCTCCCTGCCTAGTATTTCCTAGGATGGATAAAGGGAAGAAGCAGTCTGCATTTAATAAGTACTTCTGAAATAATAAGAGTTTTGACCCTATCCGCCGATTTAGCACCTCTTTTTAGAGGGATCTTTTAAAGGCCAGATTCTGCTTCAGGTACTGGGGATACAACAGTGAACAGGGTAGGTGAGGTCCCTGCTCCCGTGAAACTTAGATTCTCCCGCAGCCCTTTCTTAGTGACAGGCAGAGGGCCAGTGCCAGGGGCCACATGTACCTCAGGGGTGCTGGGTTGCGGGCTCACGGCTTGTAGCTCAGGTTCTTCCCCTCTCCCTTGGTCAGCCCTCCAGAGAAGAGGGGATGACATAGCCATGGACACTGACCAAGGAGCCCGTGGTCCTTGCTGTTGGTGGAATTTAAGGTGTGAAGCCCCAGAGAGAGCCCAGGTGCTCAGTGACAGCCCAGAAGGGCTTACTTCAAGGCGTAACTCCTCTACCCTAGAAGGCTACTGGAATGCCACTTCTTCCTCTTGGATGTCGTCCCATGCTGATCAGAAGAAAGCTCAAGCCATCCTCTTCTTCACTCCCTGCTCTAATCCAGGGCCCTGTATCTACTCTCCCCCATGTTTGCTACTCTCTTGCTGCCCCATAGTGACCTGGCCAATCTCTGTTTTATCACAGGAACACCTCGCTTCCCTCCTCCGTCAGAGGATTGCCTGTCTCTCTGTCGGAGAGACCAGTTTTCTGATTTATCTTCGATCATAGTCTCTGCCAAGAATTCTCTTTGAGTAGAACGTCATTAAAGCATTGGTTATAACCCTTCTTTCCATCAACACGTTTCCTAAGGAATCTCTCGCATCCGCTGGTGGAGAATTCCCAGGACGGGAGGGCTGGTGGAGGACGGAGACCCAGCCAGTGCTCACCTGGGTCTGGTACAGCGCCTCGGCCTCGGCCTTGCTCCTCTGGGCGATGGCCTCGTACTGGGCGTGGACCTCGGCCATGATGCCGTCCAGGTCCAGGTCCCGGTTGTTGTCCATGGACAGGATGACGGAGGTCTCGCTGGCATGAGTCTGGATCTGGGCTGTCTCCTGAGTCGAGAGGTGAGGACAGAATGAGGGTGCCCCCCACCCCCCTCCCCTGCCCATCAGTCTTCTGGTCCTCTGGTCCGGGGCAGAATGGGCCAAAGTAGAGGGAAGAAGTGCCTGCTGGAGATCTGTGTTTTGGAGCCAAGGAAGAGGTTCACAGGGTATAATGCACCCCACGTGGGCAGCAGGTCGTGGGAGGCATTTCCTACAATTGACAGGATCAAAAATCTGCGCTTTGGTAGAATCTCGTGGGGTCATTTTTACCTGCCTGCAGACAAGGTCATTATCATGGACCCAATGAGATTGTCTCCTGTGTGTATGGATCCCAGAGGCCGGGAACCTACCCTTCCATGGTCTCCTAGTCCATCAAAACATCCTTCATCTGTTTATCCTAAATCCCTCCTATTGGTCTCTCCCTGGAAAAGCCAGGTGAAGCCTTCAGCTGGAAAGATGTGGAGTGGGAGAGGGGGAGGAGTGTCCTCACCGCATCATACAGGCACTTAAGGAACCTGATATTTTTGTCCAGAGAGTCCACTTTGGCCTGGAGCTCCACCTTGACCGTGTAGGCTGCATCAGCATCCTGCCAGGAGGCAACGAAAGTCAATACAAACTTCATCCCATCAGCTGCCTTGTTCCTAATTCCAAAGCCATCTGATTTCCTAATTTTTTTGCCTGTCGAGAGAAGCATATTGATGGATAAAAACCCCTCAGTAATGCTTTTCTCTCAGGTTCACTGCATCTTAGGGAGTGAGGAAAGGAGATGGGGGCCTGCTCTTCTTCTGTTACACCTAGAGGAAACACAGCCCAGAGAGGTGGAGTCCATTTCTTCAGATCACACAGGAAGACCAAGCTGGACCAGAGGGTCCCGATTCCCAGACCAGATTCTCTTCTGTCTGTCTCTGCCCAGTTCCTGAGCGTGTGGCCCACCTCTCCAACTTACTGGAGGCCAGATGTGACTCCCATGCCTCTTCAGGCACGAGCCCCTCTGGAGAGCTGGAGTCTTGAGTGGACTAGTTACAAAGGGGGGTGCGAGAGAAACCAAAGTCCAAGGGGATCTTCTCTCCCTTACCTTTTCTGTTTTTATTTTATTTTACTTTATGGTCGTACCCATAGCATATGGAAGTTCCCAGGTGAGGGACTGAATCTGAGCCACAGCTGTGACAGCACCAGTTCTTTTAACCCACTGCACCAAGCTGAGGATCAGACCTGCACCTCTGCAGCCACCTGATCTACTGCCATCAAATTCTTAACCCACTGCGCCAAGACGGACACTCCCTTTCCCTCACCTTCTTGAGCACCACAAACTCGTTCTCAGCTGCTGTGCGCCGATTAATCTCCACCTCATACCTGGGGACGTGGAAAGAAGATATAACAGCCCTCAAGGCCCTCAGCCAAGGACCTTCT
>PVHT021183646.1:497271-517061 GCA_004024745.2 Catagonus wagneri | reverse complement strand
TCCCGCACGCTCCTCAGCTCCGAGTCCAGCCTCACCCTGTCCCCGGACAGCGCCTCCAGCTGCTTCCGCAGGGTGCTGATGTAGCCCTCGAGGATGGGCTCCAGGTTGTTCTTACAGCTGTTCAGGTCCAGCTGCTGCAGCAGCTCCCACTTGGTCTCCAGCACCTGGTTCTGCTGCTCCAGGAACCGCACCTGGAACCATAATGGATGCTCTCATGTCTGGTGGACGAGTGCCATTGACTCCCAAGTTTACCTAGACTTTTCTAAAGTCATTTAGCTCCAGTCCTGACTCTCCACTCTTGGAATTCCATGCAAAGTAGACTCTTTACAAGTGCTCATTCCATAGCCTTTTGGACAAAACTAATCACTGAAAACTCACTGAAGAAGGAGAGTCTATAGCATTCTTCTGTTGCCTGACCCAGTTCCTAGGAGCTGCCTGTTCTCTGTCTCAGCTACATGTTTCTTTTGTACCAGGAACCCTTCTCTCTGAATAGTGCTGATTCTATCAATCCTTCATCTTCTTTAAAGAGCTGAAGATGCATCCAGCTGTCCTCCAGAATCCCATCACTTCTTTCTCAAGGTAGGGCTACCCCTTTACCCAGTTTCCCTCCCTTCTCTGTAAAATCCCCCAAGAAAGCAACACATTCCTTTAACCCTCCACACTACCCAGCTCACAGTTCTCCTCTTCTCCCTGCTATGACCGGGGAGTCCATTCTGCGGTCCAGCAACATCCCTTCCATCCACAAAGCCCCACAGTGTGCCCAGGCAGCAGGGAATCCCTCCCATCTCACCGGGCTGTCTCAGCTTCCTGGGGGACCCACCTTGCCGATGAAGGAGGCAAACTTGTTGTTCAGCGCCTTGATCTGCTCCCGCTCCTGGGTGCGCACCTTCTGGATCTCAGGGTCCAGCTCCACGTTGAGGGGGGCCAGGAGGCTCTTGTTGACAGTGACCTGGTGGATTCCCCCAGGTGGGCACCTGGATGGGCACACGGGCCCCAGGGCCACGCTGCCAAACATGCTGCCGGCAAAACCACTGGCCCGGCCCCCTCCATACCCAGAGCCAAGCCCAAAGCTGTAACCTCCAGTCCAAACACCGCCACCAGCCACGTTGAGGCACATACGCTGATTCCGTCCGAGGCTGTGGAGGCTTTGGCTGCTGAATCCAGCCCCAGTTCCTTTGCCAGCTGCATGGTAAGAAGCCGCACTGCCCACCGCCTTCCTCCGCACCAATGCCGAGTGCCCACTGAAGCCACCCTTGTCACCACCACCAAACTTGATGTTCAGTTGCCGGCTCATGGTGGCAAAGAAGGAGCTGACAGAGCTGGAGGAAAGCAGTCACCAGTGGATGGAGAACACTCGATGAGGCACAGGAGCTCTGCCTCCTTTTATCCTGTCCATCCCCGGACACCGGAAATGGGTGTCCCTACACTATCTCCTTTCTTCTTGCCAAAGGGCCCCCGGGCCGGGTGCAATTGGTAGGACAGAGATCTCCAAGCCCTTTGCAGCAACAAAGCACTTCTGATAGTGAGTGGAATATATGCTGCCCTGGCAGACTGGAGTGGTCAAATCGGGCGTTAATCTGTGCTCTTAATTAGGGACCTGGAGCGTTATCCCCTTCAGAGATCTCCTAGATTTATTTTTCCAGGGCTGCCTCTTTTTGCTTATCTATCAGCAGGAAGCAGGCAAGGTGCCCTGCTTTGTCCAGAGAAGGCTCATCGGAAAACCCCAGGCTTCCTCCCCAGAGACCCCATCTCCTATGATCTGGTCTCATAAAGGAGCTGCGGTGATGGCAGCAGGAAAGAAGAAACTCAGAAAGGACCTGATGGGTGTCTTCAAAGATCTACGGCTGGGAAGGAAGATCCAGGGCTCGTTCTCTGGGTTGCTGTAAGGACCACAGTTGTCTAGCAATGGGCTAAGGAAGGAGCGGAAACGACAGCTCTGAGTCTGCACGCTCCCCAGCAGAGGACAGTCTGCCGCTCTCTGCACCAGGCAGGGACTGGGTGACAGTCATCTTGACATTGCCTTTTCAACACAGAGAAACTTCAGGCAGCCGGTAGTCTCTGCAGCTATTTTTGTTTTCTCCTGGACAAAATGATCTGCTCAATTGAGGAGGTGAGGCTGTGAGCAGCCTCAGGAGCTGGGAGACTGACTCCCACGGGGAGAAGGCTTCCCGCAGAGCTCCCTGGGGGAACATTTCAAGCCCAGTGACCAAGGTCGAGTGATACCAGCACTTTATAGCCCAGGGAGTTCTCGGGGGGTGAAATGTTTAAAAATTATTTCAAAAGCAGGCATCTGGTAGCTCTGACTCTGATCACTTTGGGTAACTAAATTTGGGAGCCTTGACCCATTTGGAGCGGCCAGTGTTAGCAGACAACGGCTTTGGTGCTGGAGAGGCAGGCAAGGGGGTCAGGCTATGAGCTGGGCAGGGAGGCTGAGCCTAGACCTGGGAGGGTTTCCTCTCACGGTGTTCTCTTCACAGCCCCTGAGGCAGCAGTGGAAGCTCCCCCAGCCTTCCTGCCAGGGCCTCGCACAAAGTCATGAGAGGGCGCAATTGTGGTTTCCTAAGCCAGACTGCAAGTGTTATTGAATGAATGTCAACAAATGAGGCAAACCCTTTATAGCTCAGGGGTTGACCAGGGGTGACAAACATCTGGTCCCAGCCCCCAAGAGCCTGCAGACCAGTGAGAGGAATCTACACAAAGGACTTAACCTCAGGCCGAAGCTCAGGAGGAACAAAGGATCAGAGGTGTGCTGGGGAGAAGGGGCTAATTTTCATTGGGGCTGTTGGGGCCCTCCGGAAGGCTGGCTTATAACCCCAACAGCACTCCTGGTAGGGCTGGCGGGGCTGGATGTTGCCAGGCACGCTGGGGGGGTGGTTGAAGTATCACTTGCAGTAATGGCAGCAATGGTGGCAGCAACGCTGATCGCGCACATCACGTGAGTGGGCTTTGTGCCAAGTACCACAAGGATTTCTTTCTCTCTTTTTTTTTTCAATATATTTCTTAAAATTTTATTTGATTTGCAATGCTGTGATAATTTCTGCTGCACAGCAAAGTGAGTCAGCTATATGCATACACACCCATTGATTCCTTTTCAGATTCTTTTCCCAGGTAGGTTATTGCAGAATATTGAGCAGCCTTCCCTGTGCTTTTCCCTGTGCTCACGTTACTGACTTCACTTTACAGTTGAAGAACCTGAGGCTTAGGGACCTTGAGGAACTTGCCCAAGTTCGCCCAGCTAGCAAGTCAGCACTGAGAATTTCTATGTGTCCGGCTTCCACGTCCATGTTTCTCGCCATCACCATGCCAGTACGTGATGGAGATGAGAGCGGGAGCCACGGATACAAAGGCTTTCTGATGCACAAGTCATGCATGGCAGCCACGGGTTTGAGTCCCTGGTACTTGTCTTTCTCTGTGTTGTTGAGACAACCCGATGACAAGAGGAGAAAGGAAGGTTGCCTCTGAATGGGGGGGGGGGGCTTACGTAAGGCGGCTGCTCTAGATGAGATATCACTCCGGGGCTCAGACAGAAAGTCAGCCAAAGTTGGGATGGGTAGAGGGAGCAAAAGACTCACGCTCACCTGGGGCTGTTTTATTCTAGAATCCCCAGTAGCTGGGCCTTCACGGAGGGGCTCCAAAAGGGAAATTAACATGCTTCTGGGGAACTGAGTCTCCTGGGTCAAGTCTGCCCCTCTGCTTCCTGGCTGAGTGTGAGCCCCCGTCTGCTAAGGGAGCTGGACTTCTTACCAGGAAACTCAACACAAGAGCATCTACAGGAAAGGCAGAAGGCCGGATCTTCAAGGCTGGAGAAGACTTAGAGTAAATAAAGAGCAGAGTTTCAGGTGCCCAGGAAAAGACTACAGAATGAACTGAGCCCATCTGGGCTCGGAAGTGCCAGGCTGGGGAGAGCCTGGAGGGCACAGGGACCCCTAGCCCTGGCCCTCTGTGTTCATTCCACAAGCACGCAGTGCATGGCCCCGTGTGCCTGGCCCTGACCTGGGGGCTGCTCATTAAGGGTCTGGTGATGGTGATGATGACCTTGGGGGGGGGGAGTTGTGACATAGGAAGAGGAGGAGGAGGCCCGGCGAGTTTCCTGATGCCAGAGTTGTGACCATGGCCAAACACAAGTGCCCCTCCTAGGAAATGTAATTGCGGGAAATCGCCTTTGGCCAGCACAGTAGGATCTCTGACAGTTCCAGTCATCACCGTGCTGGCTACCTTTTAATTAGTCACCACACTCCACACCCCAGTCTTTGCGTTCGCTGGCCTAACGGGTGTCCCCAGGCCTGAAGAGATTGGCTCGCTCAATAAGTAGGAAACCGAGCGCCCCTGCGTGACTTGCTCTGTGCTAGACATCCAGAGAGAAACATCTAGGACACTCACCTGCCCTCTAAGAAACTGAAAGCGAACAGGAGACAAAATATAAGCACGTGAAAGTTGTCTTGCCATTGTTATTGCTATAGTTTAACTCCACGTTTTTAAATAAGTGACTCAAAAAAATAAAGTGACTCAGACAAGCTTTTATGGAAATTCTGATTTTTTTAAAAAATAATCAGAATAAAATACATTGGGTTTTCTGAAGTGGGGGTGGGGGACGGGAAGGTGGGCCAGAGCGGACAGATGCATCTCTGAGGCAAGCGAATAGCCCAGGTGCGCCGCGGGGAAAGGTGGGACTTGGGGAGCACAGGTTGATGCGGGAAAGATGATGGAACCGGCCAAGACACTTCCCTAATCCCTGAAGACAGTGCGAATCAAGTGAGAGTCCTTGGGGGAAGAAACTTCACAAAGCTTGTGCTTTAGGTTCAAGAATAGGCTCTGGGAGTTCCTTTTGTGGCTCAGTGGTTAACGAATCAGACTAGGAACCATGAGGTTGCGGGTTCGATCCCTGGCCTTGCTCAGTGGGTTAAGGATCCGGCGTTGCCGTGAGCTGTGGTGTAGGTTGCAGACGTAGCTCGGATCCCGCGTTGCTGTGGCTGTGGCGAAGGCCGGCAGCTACAGCTCCTGTTAGACCCCTAGCCTGGGAACCTCCATATGCCGCGGGTGCGGCTCTAGATAAAAAGGCAAAAAGACCAAAAAAAAAAAAAAAACAGGCTCTGTGTTGCATGAGGAGAACTGTGGAGGAGGCCAGGACCCCAGGATTCCCAAGGGGCCTGAGCCCATGTGCACCGAGTTCTCCCACCATCTTGGCTAAGGATCTCCCTGGAGGTTAAAAGTCCTTCTCGTTGCGGCGGCACAGCGGAAGCAAATGCGACTATTATTCATGAGGATGCGAGTTCGATCCCCAGCTTCGCTCAGTGGTCAGGGACCCGGCATTACCGTGCGCTGTGGTGGAGGCCGACAGCTGTAGCTCCAATTCCATGCCCTAGCCTGGGAACATCCATATGCCACGGGTGCGGCCCTAAAAAGCAAAAATTAATTAATTAATTAATTTAAAAAATAAAAGCTAAAAAAAAAAAAAAAGAATCCTGCTCTACAAAGAATACCACGCTGAGGTAAACAGAAAGCAGTGCCATGAATAGTCCCTAATGAACATAACCAAGTCGCATCTGCTTGGTTTGAGAATGGATAGCAATGCTTCTTTTTCGCCTCGTCCATTGGCCTTTTGACTATTTCCAGATACACCGAAGGGAGACAGCATTCTGTAGATGGTAATTAAGAGAGAGAAGGAGAAGCTTGAAGGATTCTAGCAGCAAGCTTGAAGAGTGATAAGACTTGGGGGCAAAGCACAGTCCCTTGGAAAGCAAAGGACCCGAAACTGAATTCTCTCATTTGAAAATGAGCTCAGTGCAGAAACCTGATACTCTCAGCCTGCCTGAACCAGTTTGAAAGGAGCCTGTTTTTCCATCCTCATGCAGAGTTAGTTAGCTCCAGCACTAGAGTTTATCTGCTCTTCTCCCTCTCTCTCCATACCCCCTCCCAACACCCTTCACCTTCCTGACATGAGCTTCCCTGAGTCCTAGAGTATCGAGTCCAACAGCAGATGAGACAGGCACCTGCAAGCTTGGGCTCAGCTCACTGTTGCAATCTGGGGCCCTAGATACTGGGCTGGGGGCACCGAGAGGGGAGAGTATATGCAAGGACTAAAACAGAAAGTTCTGTGTCTCTAAGATACGAAAGGGGCAACTCTGGGCACCGAAGATGGGGGTAAACAACCCAGGCGAAGTGACCAGAGCAGCTAAAGACCATTTTGTAGCACTGTCCAGGTTCTCCCAGGATTGAGAGGTTTTCCAAGCAGGACACGGGACTTACATGATGCTGCAACCTGGACAGTTCTGGAAAATCTAGACCATTGACCACCTTACCATCACCTACCATGTCGCAGAGTAGAGGGTACCAAGTTCTCCAGTAGCTGGCAGGCGTCACTGAAGTTATATCTCTCCAAGTCTGTGAAACTAAAATACTCTACCAATTCCTTCTCTCTCCCCATCCCTCCTGGTCCCTGGCCCCCCACCCACGACACACACGCATTAACATGAATTCCCCAGCTTATTAAGAAGACAGGTAGATGGTTCTCATCAAGTTCAATTCCATTCCATTCTCATTGACCAAGTCCTGCTATGTGATAAGGTGCTGTACTGAGCGAAAACCCAGACAGGCAGTCAGCATGGTCAAAATTCCCACTTCTTGATGCCATTTTAATGTAGAAGGCATTCTGTCATGAACCTCTATTTATCCACACTTAACAGAGGATGTTCAGTGACCTGAAACCTGGCAGTAGGTCCCTTAGCACCACTGGTCTCAAGGAACCTTCTACGGGCCCTCGGCGGCCGCTCGCCACAAACACCATCTCTGAGTCTGGGGCCTTCCCCACGCCCTCCCTTCAGCACCTGCATGTCCTTCCCTCTCTCTGCTGTGGTCCAGCTCAGGCGGGCCACGCCCAGCCTTCCCTCTTCAAGACCGAAATTTCAGAGAAGTTTAGCCAAGTGGTTGTGGGTCCTCTGTGCCAGCTGGGAAAAGAGACCGCTTCTTCTGGGCAGATGCAGCCTTTCCCTGGGCTGAACAGCTGGATTTCAGCCCCCACTCACCCCCGCTCTGAGTCCTAACACTGGACTCGAGCCACACAGCCCTCAGGACAGCCCTGGGTGCCTGTCTGGATCTCAAGGACAGACTCGTGCTACACAGGTAAGTTGGTGCCTCTGGCCAGGTCCTCCCTGCCCCGTGGCGAATGGGCTCAGGGTGTCCTAGCTCCCTGCCCCCACCCCGAGCTCTCGCCTGCTTCTCCGGGCCTGACCTCCGTCTTCCTGTCCCCTGGGTCTTTTCCTCTCTGAGCCCCTGGGGGAAAGCAATGGGCTCCCACCTCCCACCTCTGGCAGCTCTGGGCTCTGTTTCCTGGAAAGCCTCCCCCACCCCTAGTCCCCTTCCCTTTGGCTCAGGGAGCTGCGGACTAGCTTTCACTGTCCCCGGCCTGAGTACCCTTGGCCTTCAGCACTTCCTGGATGTGCCTCCCTAGGCTCATGGTTCCTTTTCTTTATCTTTTTTTTTTTTTTAACGGCTGCACCTGCAGCAGCGTAAGTTTCCCAGCCAGGGGTCAAATGGAAGCCCAGAGCTGCCGGCCTACGCTACAGCCATGGCAACGCCAGATCCAGGTCTCGACCTACACCACCGCTCACAGCAACACGGATCCTTAACCCACTGAGCGAGGCCAGGGATTGAACACGCCTCCTCATGGACACCGTGTCAGGTCCTTAACCCACCGAGCCACAGCCAGGAATTCCAGCCCCTCCTTCTAGATTTTTTCTTCCTCCTCCTACTCTGGCTTCTAAAGCTTTTATGACTGGACAGACCCCGTAGCCCTTCCGGCACGCTTTAGTTCTCTCTCTCTCTCTTCTTTTTAAGAAGCAAAGACCTCTGGACTCTTTACAACCGCACCCCCACTCCCTGCCTAGTCATCACCGGCGTCCCTCTGCGAATGCGCAGAGGTATGTGGAGACAAGCGCCGTCTTGCTCTGGGAAGGTTTCGCTTCCATTGGCTCTTTTCAAAATACCACATGGCCCCCACTTCTCTCTTACTTCATCCATCTCCTCAGTTCAGACCCCCACCCCCACCCACTTCTGGAAGAAGTTTCTAAGGTATTTTCTGACCCCCGGACTTCTTTAGCGCATGACTCCTGTTTTGGGAAAGATGGGGCGGGGGCGGGGTGGGGACTGGGGGCAGTGCCTTAATCTTTTGATCAAGGCTGTGAGGTCCGATGTCTGAGCCGCCTCTTCCTTTGCCCATTTCCAAAGCAAACAAGCGGCCTGAGAGAGCGGCAGGCTGTAATTACGCCAGTCATCGCTAATGACAAGCCCTGTATCTTCCATCAGAGCATCGCGGAGCCCCGGTCCAAACAGGAGGGCGTGGCCCGCCCCACCCATCCCCCGGGGAGAAGTCAGAGTGATGGGCTGGGGCTCTGGGGTACCTACCTCAGGTGGGGGGGGATGCCCATCCCCCCTGCCCTGGGCCCGCGTTCTAACTGAGCCCCAGGGGTCTTGGGGACAGGAGTTAGGGGAGGGACAAGAGAAGGGGAGGGACACCCAGGCAGTGCTCAGGGCAGAAGCACTGAGAGGGCTGGGTGACCACGGGCACAGCAGGAGGAAAAAGAAACCTAAAAATAGGATGTCCAGAAAGACAGATAAGAAATAGGCCAGGAGTTCCCGTCGTGGCTCAGTGGTTAATGAATCCAACTAGGAACCATGAGGTTGCGGGTTCGATCCCTGGCCTTGCTCAGTGGGTTAAGGATCCGGCGTTGCCGTGAGCTGTGGTGTAGGTTGCAGACGCGGCTCGGATCTGGTGTTGCTGTGGCTGTGGCATCGGCTGGTGACTACAGCTCCTGTTAGACCCCTAGCCTGGGAACCTCCATATGCCACGAGTGGGGCCCTAGAAGAGACAAAGCCAAGAAAGAGAGAGACAGAGAAAGAAAGGGAGGGAGGAAGAAAGAGAGAAAAATAAAAAAAAAGAAACGGGCCAGTGTTTTACAAAAAAGGAGCTTGAAAAGGCTGGGTGGTGGGCAGAGAGGTGTTGGTCCTGAGGGGTCCAGAGCATAGAGAGGGAGGAGGGGGATGAGCCCCGAGGCCGAGGCCGGGGCTGGGCCCGACCCCTCTGCATATCCTTGGAAGGCTTTCCTTCCAGCACTAGCTGGACAGAAGGGCTGCGCTAGCTGCTGGCTTCAGGAAAGCTCCTCGCTACTGTGCAGAGGGGCCTAAGCACCACCCCCCAGGCTGCAAGCCTGCCACCGACTTAGGGGATCAGGCAGGTAGGGACCAAGTTGTCACCCGACTCTGTCACCTAAGGCTGGGGTCCTCCATCCGGGGCGGAGACCACAACCCAGCCCTTTTGAAGAGTTCTGTCTACTTTCCCTTGTAGAGAAGGGGGCCTCGAGACCAAGTCCCCATGTCCCCTGTGTCATGGGACCCCCACCGAATTAAGTGGGATGTTATGTCTGGGCTAGAAGGTGTGACACGCAGCTATGGGTTCAGGAGGCTGGTTTGAAAAGAGCTGCATGCAGGTCAGAGAGTGGGGGAGAGTGAGAGCCACCAGGATGTGAGGCGCCCACCATGTGAGCCGGCGAACACAGGGGACCAGGGCACCCTGGCTCCTAGATCAGGGAAGAGAGGGGCAATGTGGGGCAAGGCTGGGGGACTGCATGTCCTAACAGAGAGCCAAGGAGAGGGCTGTGAGGGACCAGTGGCCATGGGAGAGAACCTTCTGGAAATGGATGTGGGCTGGGAGGGTCAAAGAGAAGGGGGAAGAGCTGCCAGACTGGGATCACAATCGAGCTGGGAGCTAGCCTGACAGTCATGCGCCAGGTGTAGACATGAGTGATCAGTGGTTGAGGGCTTGCCGAGTGCATTTGAATTCCTTTCAACCTCATACCAGTCCTGCAAGATAAATACCCTCATTTCCCGCCTTCACAGGGAAACTGAGATGCCCAAGTCATAATCATAAGTGGCAAAAGAAACAAATTCTCAACTGGCCGACTGCACAAAAGTCCCCTCCAGTATGGGTCCGCCAAGCTGTGGTTCTTTCAAGCCTGCTGGGCTGGGAGCAGCTTGAATCTAGAACCTGGTACTGCATCTGGAGTTCCAGCAGGAAGGATCTGGACTCCCTGAGAGCTCTCCTGGGGATGGATGGATTGAAAGTAAGAAGGAGGGGTTCACGTGCTAAGTCCCTAAAGGGGACCGAATCCACACTGGCTTTAATGTGGTTGTGCACCAAGGGTGGGGGGATGGATGGATCGATGGGAACTGGTCTGTAGAAGAGAAACCCGTCTCGGCTGGTCCATGAAGCACTTGCCAAATGTGAGTACAAGGGCTGAGGGATGGTGCCATAAGCAGAGGGATGGTCCTGAGGTGGCAAAAGTGGTGGAGGCTCTGGATGGTTATTTGGGGGCATCTGGCAAAGGGCGGCTTAAACCTCAGAGCAGCTGCTGAATGTGACCTAAAAGGTCCTTAAGACACTCCCAGTCTCCAACAAGTTGCATCCCTTTCGCCTTCCCCAGGAAGCCTTCCCAGATTATTTGTTTTCAGCTCTGATCTCTTCCTTCCTCTGTAGCCCGTTGGCTGTGTCTTGCCAGTGCCTATATGCCTGGATCAGCTGCATGAAAGAGCGAGAGCAAGAGAAGGAGAGAAAGAGAGAGAGAGAGAGAAGGCACCTGTCCTCCCTTGCAGCCAGGACAAGAGCTTGCTTGCACCCAGTTCAGGGACAGTATTGTCGAGGGTGGGAGCTCTCAGTCATAGAACCTCTGGATCGGCACTATGATTCTCAGGTGCCCTTCAAGGAAGAGCTGTCCGAAGGTCCCAATTTAAGTGAGGAGTTCTAGGCAGTGGCAACACCGGCACCACCACACACAACCCCCTATCCTAAGAGGAGAGGGAGAGGAGACAGAAGCCAGAGCCTGGGCAACACGGAGGCTGGGGCCAGCCTGGGCACACCAGGGAGCCAAACAGCATCTCCTCCAGCTGGCAGCTCCACGGTGTGCCCAGGGCCCGTCCAGGATCTTCCCACACCCTCTCCCTTTTAGAGAAGGCTGTCCTCCAAAGCCTTAGGGATGGAAGGTGCAATACCTGGAGCTGATGGCAGAGGGCACTGTAGGCACAAAATACAGGCACCAAGGAGTTACTCTTCCAGCTTGGAAGTTAGCCCTTGGTGATTGAATGGGAACCAAGACGTATCAATAAATAGACTGAATGGCCACCCTGGCTCTGCACTTAGCCCATCTGAGCCAAATCTCCGGGCACAGTCCTGCAGCAGCTTGACTGCTCGTAAACCAGTGCACAGCTGGAAAACACTAAAGGCCCCATGAACATGCATTAATAGTAATTATTAGAGTCACAGCTAACATCTCTTGGCTGCAAATGGTACTTCGGGCACTGTACTACTCCAGCCAGGTGAAAGGGCTTCCGCGTGGAGGGAGGAACAGGAGCGAAGCCCCAGAGCGGCGAGAGGGCCCGTTCATCCAGTGTCAGCAAACAGTCAGTGAGCACCTGGTCTCGTGCCCAGCCCCACGCTGGATGGTGCTAGGACACCGTGTGACAAAGGTAGCCCAGGCCCGCTTTCTGAGTTCACAGTCCAAAAGGGAGACAGCTTGGCCCGGGCGTCCTTCAGGGCACAGCTGCCCCGCTGCTCGGCATTGGCGATGGCCGTCTCCAGGTTAGAGCACTAAGGAGCAAATAGATTCAGTGTTTTGGGTCAGAGTACAGCTCTGAAATCCTGCTCAGATGACCTGTCCTCATCTGATCCTGGCTGATAGTAAATGCTTTGAGGTCCTCTTGGCTTCCCCATTTTTGAACATCACTTCGAGGTTAATCTAACCTTCCCCCAACTGCAGACACCCCAGATCGTGCCATGGCTGGAGTGTCCTTGCCTTGGGGAAGGGGAGGGGAAAGGCACTGGGAAGGTGGCCACCTGGGCACATGGCCCCACTGCTCCTTCCTGGTCTGTAAAAACAACTGTAAGAGTCTAATGCCAACCCTGAAAAGTCTCAGGGTCACTGGCCTTAATTCTGCTCCACAGTGTAGAGATTGTCCTGGGAGATACTGTAAATTTTGGGAAAAAATAATTAGAGACCAACAAAGTTCCTGTTAATAAAATATCTCTCCAGTAAACTTACCCCACTACGTATCTGGCCTTCCAGATTCCACAGAGCATCATACTATGTGGCACCAGCCGTAAATAATGCTTTTGCATAACTGACAGGTTTTGCAAGTTTACAAACATCCACTCTAGGTGTTACTTGCAGCAGCAAACTGCAGGTGGGGCTCAGCACTGCATCCACAGGGAAACTCAGACGGGGGCGGGGCATTTCTGGGGCTTGTTAGCCTTGGGTGTGTGTTCCAGACACTGGGCTAAGGCTTTGCCTGGCTTCTTTTTCTGGTGTGTCCCCTTCTTCCGGAGTCAAATTTGCTTCATCCCCAAGGAAAAGAGCTGATCCCAAGGCCAGATGGAATTTTTGACTGCTGTGTAGCTGACCCGCAGCCATGCAGGCACCCACAGTGTTTTGGGAGAGCGGTTCAGAGCCTCGGCAGAAACACCTAAGACCCAGCTGCCCGACCGAGGAAAGACATGTGCCATCTTTGGGACTTTGGAGGTCTAATTATCTAGGAGGATGGCAATAAACTGTACAGCTTGAATTCAATCAAATTGTCCTCTGCACCTTTTCACTGACTGAGCAGGTGAAGCTGGGGCACTCCAGAAATTTGGGTCTTCAGAAGACACAACATGTTGACATCCTTTGAAGCAATTAGCACTGGATTCTGGGGCCACTGAATGCAGGGTCTATATGTGAAATGGTGGGTTTCTTAGGTGGAGAGGCCAGAGCAGCAGGAAAGTACCTGGGCTGAGGGTCCTCAAGAGGAGCCACCCAGGGGACCAAATATGGACAGTAACCATCACCAGTTCCCCCTCCTCCTCCCCAAGAACAGCTCCCTGGCCTCCAAAGCTCAGTAGCATCCTCATCACTAAAAGTCACTTCCTGGTAGTAAGTTCACTCAGCTATGAGCGTGTTGCTTTTTATCAGATAAACATCATAATTGGGTACCTGCCCTTTTTTTTTTTTTTCATTTTAGGGCTGCACTCACGGTATATGGAGGTTCCCAGGCTGGGGGTCGAATCGGAGCTGTAGCCACCGGCCACAGCCACAGCAACGCCAGATCCGAGCCACGTCTGTGACCTACACCACAGCTTACGGCAACGCCAGATCCTTAACCCACTGAGCAAGGCCAGGGATCGAACTCGCATCCTCGCGGATCCTAGTTGGGTTCGTTAATTGCTGAGCCACAAAGGGAACTCCTCCTGGGTACCCGTCTTTCATGTATTCAGAACTTGATTAAATAAAAACACTGTAAGTTCTTAATGAATCTGCTCTTTTTGCTTTCCGCTGCCATAAGCCTACTGCACCAAGAAGGTGTGTGTGTGCATATGTGCCCAGGCACAGGACAGGGGAGGGCAAGGAGATGGAGGGCTTGAGCTGCCCAGGGAGCTGAGAACTTAAACTTTGTGCTGGCCTCCAAGAACTCTTGGAAACTCAGGGATTTGCTTGCTTGAGAATCACAAGTGTGGCCCCAACAATGTGCTCCCACACAGGGCACTCTGCGTGGTACCCCACAGCCCAAGCACAGGGAGAGGCAAACACAGAGCTGAGCCCTGGGCCACGCCTAGTGTGGGGAAATCCTCCTTTCCTGCTCTTTTCTAACTTCTTTTTCTTTTAAGGGCCGCACCCATGGCATATGGACGTTCCCAGACTAGGGGTCAAACTGGAGCTGCAGTTGCCAGCCTATGCCACAGCCACAGCAATGCCAGATCCAAGCCACATCTTTGACCTACACCACAGCAACACTGGATCCTTAACCCACTGAGCAAGGCCAGGGATTGAACCTGCATCCTCATGGATACCAGCCGGATTCTTAACCCACTGAGCCACGATGGGAACTCCTCCCACTCTTTTCTAAAATCTACTGCCCTGGAGTTCCGGTCGTGGTGCATCAGAAACAAATCCAACTAGGTACTACAAGGTTTCGGGTTTGATCCTGGGCCTCACTCAGTGGGTTAAGGATCAGGCATTGCCATGAGCTGTGGTGTAGGTCTCAGGCACAGCTCAGCTCTGGTGTTGCTGTGGCTGTGGTGTAGGCTGGGGGCTGTACCTCCAATTAGACCCCTAACCTGGGAACCTGCATATGCCATGGGTGCGGCCCTAAAAAGACAAAATAAAAAAATAAAATCCACTGCCCAGTCTCCTTCCTCCAGCACAGATTTATCATGTGAAATTTCCAAACACTTTCACCTGCTGCACTGGGTCTAAACTCCACCGCCCAGCTTTGAAGACCATGCTTTCCTCCCCAGGGGTGCCCTGCTCCCGGCCTTTTGCCTAGCGTGGGCGCCTCTTTGCCCAGCACACAGGCCATGCACATGCCCATCTCACATCCACCACTCCTGCTGGTTCCCTCACCAGACCCCTTCCGTCTTTCCTCCCTCCTCTCCCACTCTAATCCCACCTCCTGCAGGAAGCCTCCCTTGGTCCACATTCAGCCAGAGTCCCTGGGAAGCATTCCCAGAGCACGATGCACAATGAGGGGGTGGTGGGGTGCTTCATCCTTCCATATGGGTTCCAACTGTTGTCTCATGACCTGTAAACTCTAGAAGGAGGGACCTTGTCTTACCCTTTATCTATAAACGATCCCACACCGATGGGTGCTGTTAGCGGACTCATTTCATAGAACCCACCTGCTTCTTGCCATTTCCCATCTCCGAGCGGATCCTCTGGATCAGCCGGTTGAGATCTGAGATCTCCGCCTTGGTGAGTTTGAGGTCATCCCCATGCTGGCCCGCCATCACCTGCAGCTCCTGGATCTGCGGTTGGGGGACAAGAGACAAGGAGCACAGGACAGCTGAGAATTCATCCCTTCAGGGTGTTCGGGGCGGGGGGGATCCACCTGCTCTTCTCATTATCCAAGCAGAGCGGGCACAGGGAAGGAGGGGGCAGGAGACAACTTTTTCCTCCTGGACTGCAAGGCCTTGCCGCCGTTCACCTGGATCCCCGGACAGTCAAATATGATGGCCTTGATCAAGTTTGAGTTTCCTGTCCCTGCTTCGACAAAGTTGGAAGCAGAAGAAAAGCTGAGATATGTGGAGCAGCCACAGAAACCGAGTCAGCATCTTATTGGGATTGTGGCTGGTGAGGCTTCAGCTGTCAGCGTGGGTAGTGACGGGGGGCGGGCTTGGCCCATATATGTCCCCAGCGCATGCCAAGACTGGGGTTGATCTCCGGACCATGGGAAGCCCCTTCCACAAGGCCCACTGGAGGAATTCCCTGCCCAGCCCCAATACACATGCACACACACAGACGATGACAGGGTGCCAGCTGGGGTCACTGGGCCCTGGCACACCTGGCAGTCAGCTCACCTGGCTCTGGTACAGCGCCTCGGCCTCGGCCTTGCTCTTGAGGGCGATGGCCTCGTACTGGGCGTGGACCTCGGCGATGATGCTGTCCAGGTCCAGGTCGCGGTTGTTGTCCATGGACAGGATGACGGACGTGTCGCTGATGTGGGCCTGGATGTGAGCCATCTCCTGGGGGACAGTTAGGGGAGTGGAGCCTGTGAAAGGGTTCCCATGAGGAGGCCACTTTTCTTGATCCTCCCCAGCCACACCCCCACTGCCCTTTCCTGCCCTTCCTGGGGTTTGAACTCTGCCTTTGGCAGAGCCTCGCAGTGCCAGAGCCTGTGGGTGTGAAATGCATGGGGCTTTCAGTCCCCTTGTGGGACTGCCCTCTCAATAGTACACGCAGGACTGCTCCCACCCTATGCCACTCTCTCTGCACCCACGGCCACCCTTCACCCTCGGAATCAGTCTGAACTCCTTCCAAGGCACTCAGCATCCTCTACGGAGTCGCCAACAGCCCCTTATGCCTCTCCAGGCCTTTCGTGCTTGAGCACAGCTTGGGCCTCTGGATCTCCCCTGGTCCTGCTACTTCAGGCTGGAGCACTGCGTGCTTTCCAGCATCCTCGGAGACCTTGCTCATCTCTCTCCAGCACCCTTCCCTAACAGCGCCAGCAGGACTCACCATTCCTTCCTTTGCTCTCCCAAAGCTCACCTACATGATGTTTTCTGTACCAGATGCTGGCAGTCTTTTCATTTTTCTTTTCCATCATGGTCTCCTCAAAGCCTACCTGAATGCCCAGCACATAGTAGGGCCTCAGCAAATGTCAGCTGCACTGAATCAAAAGGCCTCTCTGCCAACCTTTGGTCCATGCAACTATCCAGGCCAAGGGCCAGAAACCACTTCTAAGAGGAGAAGACCATACACGAGAGGCCAGGAGGCCCTCACCCCTTCGTAGAGGCACTTGAAGAACTTGATCTCGTCTGTCAAGGAGTCCACCTTGGCCTGGAGCTCAACCTTGTTCATGTAGGCAGCGTCCACGTCCTGGGGGAGACAGAGAGGGGTGAGATGCCTCTCACGCCCTCCCTCCTGCCACAAGGAGCCCCAAGTTCTCTGTCCTCTCCATTCCCACGACTCCACACTTCACATGGAGGCCCAGTCCCCTGAAGAAAACCAACCAATGCACAGGGCCATGGCTGCACCAGAAGTGCAGCAAATGCCCAGATTTTAAGCTGGCAGGTTCTGCTTCCCAAGCAAGGGACTTGGAGAGAGCAGAGGGAAATCACAGTCCCCGCCACTCCTGCAACAAGGGACTAAGTGGCCCATAAAGGCCCTTCCTTCAGCCTGCACACATCACTCTGCCAGGTGCTCAGGGAGCCCCCAGGCTTCCTCCAACCCTCCCCGCCCTCCTCTTACCTTCTTGAGCACCACAAACTCATTCTCAGCAGCCGTGCGTCTGTTAAGCTCCACCTCGTACCTACACGGGGCAAGAGGCAGGAGACGGCATCTTTGCTGGGATAGTTCCTTCCTGCAAATGCTCGAGGAGCAGTTAGTGACCACCTCTGCACCAAGAGCTGCAGGACAGAGGTCTACAATCTGGGCTCCATGTACCCCCAGGGCACGCAGAGCTTCCTAAAGGGGATGTGACAAGGACAGGCTTAAAGGAATCGATGGCCAGTTCTTTCATCCACAAGCTACCCTAAAATGTATCTGCCTGGGAACGCTCCTGGGACGGAGGCGACATGCAGGTTCTGCGATCCCACCTCCCCTTCATAAGTAATCCTCTCTTGTGACAACAGAAAGACACACCCTCTCTGCCAGCTGACACCTTAGTGCATCTGGCAGCTCAGGGGGCGAGCCTCCGAGTCACCAAAGCAACCACACTCCCCACCTTCCAGCTGTATGTTAAACCTGTTTCTTATACAGATTTCTGTTCCAGATGAAGCAAGGTCTTGGAAATACGGTGTTTGGATGGGACTGGACGTTCTTAATACACATATATTTAGCTTGCGGAAGTAAGAGTAGAGTATTGATCATTTCCTTCAAGACCTCACTATTCCATCTCTTACTATTGTCAAAGAACACATTACAGGAAGTTTGTGAGACCAAACAAAATAGAGCATTGGAAAGACATAATTCATGCTAGAAAGTGATTTTGGTCATATACTTTAAAATGAGCAATTCTTTTCAGCTTTTTACTCCTTCCTAAGGCATGTCACTGGCTGCCAAGGGGGGGAAAAAGCATTTTTGGTGAATGGCTCAAATAGTACAGGTCAGTGAAGTGGGTTATTGAAGATGTGACCCGTAGGTGTCTCGCTAGTGCAGTAGGTAGCATATCAATCTCATAAAATGTGACCGGAACATTTGCTGACACTGCCAGGTTTTTTTAGTTAACATTGGATAAAACACAGAACACGGTTTACATGATTTATCTCAGATACTGTGTGTGCTATTCAAAAAATAATTAAAACTTCTTTTTATCTAAGTATACTGTGAAATTGTTTTTTCTATTACGATCAATCTTTATCTCACAGCGTTTACATTATCACATTGGATTCATCCAGTTAACAGCAATAAAAGCATATGCTAGTTGCAGAACTTTTAGCAGTTTACATCTTTCTATTTCATAAAATACATAGAAAAAGTTTGATCATGATGGCTACCAAAATTAATGACATTCCAAGTTCCCATTTGGCTCAGTGGTAACGAACCCAACTAGGATCCATGAGGACTTGGGTTTGATCCCTGGCCTCAATCAATGGGTTAAGGATCCAGCCTCACCGCAAGCTGTGGCACAGGTCGCAGATGTGGCTCTGACCCAGCATCGCTGTGGCTGTGGTGTAGGCTGGCAGTTGCAGCTCCAATTCAACCCCTAGTCTGTGAACTTCCATATGCCACAGGTGTGGCCATAAAAAAAGCAATAATTAATTAATTAATTCATAGGGGTGTTCCCACTGTGGTGCAGCAGAAATGAATCTAACTAGGAACCATGAGGTTTCGGGTTCAATCTCTGGCCTTGCTCAGTGGGTCGGGAATCCGACATTGCCATGAGCTGTGGTGTAGGTCACAGACGTGGCTCGGATCCTGCCTTGCTGTGTCTGTGGTATAGGCCGGCAGCTGTAGCTCCGATTCGATCCCTAGCCTGGGAACCTCCACATGCTGTGGGTGCGGCCCTAAAAAGAAAAAACAAAATAATTAAAAATTCCCCATGTTTTAAGTGCATGTTTACATTTTTATTTGAATTTAGAAATGAGGCCAGACTTTTTCTGATAGAAAGCAACCCTTGTTTCTCTGGTTTGACAACAAAAGTTGGATTTTCCAATTAAGCTAGACGACAGATGTTTTCTATAAACTGAATGAGCTAAGGTTTTGGAAATTGTGTTTGAGCGTGTACACATATTAAAAGCAAGGGCTCTCTGGAGGTGTTCTTTAAGCCTGTCCCCACAATCCGTTTGAATGCTTTCAGAGGGTGGGGGCCCTATCACTCCCTCCCCCCATGCTGGGCTCAGGCCAGAGTCCTGCTTTGGAGGAACAGCAGAATAGGGACCCACGTTCAGGGCAGACTGAACATGGACCGGGAGAAAGTGCTCAGTCCTGACCATCTCTACCCCCTCACAGAAGAAAACATCTGTCCCCAGAAATCCTGGCACCTGGAAGCAAACCACCGAAATATCAGATCATCCTGGGCCTAGATCCATCACTCTCTTATCATTGGCACAACTCGAGAGAGAAACAATCTCTGGTTCCAAGTACATCCTCAATCATTCAATCATTCTCTTTAACAGTGGGATTCAGTAGTGCAGAAATGCCTTGTCAGTTAAAAAAAAAAAAAGCAAAAACAAAACTCATTTTTGCAGAGTTTCCACTGTGGCGCAAAGGAATCAGTGGAGTCTCTGCAGTGACAGAAAATTCGACCCAGCCCGTCACAGTGGGTTAAAACAATCCAGCGTTGCTGCAGCTACAGCATAGGTCACAGCTACAGCTCAGCATTTGATCCAGGGCCTGGGGAACTCCATATGCCATGAGCATCCCATAAATAAATAAATAAATAAATAAATAAATAAATAAATAAATAAGTATTTGCTTTGGGATTGGAAGGATGTCTCATGTCCTGGAAACTCCCACCGAAAACCTTACTCAGGAGGCGCTCCGAAGCCAGCTGGGTTGTCCACCTGGTTTTGAGACAGTTCTCTTCCTCCCATTCCTCCATTCCCAGTGTTAGAAATTGAGCGCATCGTTTCCTAGGCAACTTGGAGCACCGTTTGGGGTAGCTCTTTGATCTTCCTGCGTCTCGTCCTGTCTCCCACTCTCCCCCTCCCTCGTGGGAAAAGAAATAGCAATGATATCACCAAAGGATCCAAGAAGGCAAAAGTGCTGGCTGCAAATCACAACCTCATCTGTAATCAAGACCCATTTCTCTGCCTTCCACTCACCTCTTCTTGC
>PVHT021183646.1:479044-497171 GCA_004024745.2 Catagonus wagneri | reverse complement strand
CGCACGCTCCTCAGCTCCGAGTCCAGCCTCACCCTGTCCCCGGACAGCGCCTCCAGCTGCTTCCGCAGGGTGCTGATGTAGCCCTCGAGGATGGGCTCCAGGTTGTTCTTACAGCTGTTCAGGTCCAGCTGCTGCAGCAGCTCCCACTTGGTCTCCAGCACCTGGTTCTGCTGCTCCAGGAACCGCACCTGGAACCCAAAGGTGGTCAGAGCCCCAAATCCCATGCCCAATACTGTTCCCTCTAAAGAGTGGGGACAGGGACCCAGATAGCAGATGCTGTCATCCTGGAATGGGGGGCAGGAAAGAGCAAGGTTCATCAGAGAGTAGGTTCAGCCAGGGGACATGCCATCTTGTCTGTAAGATAAGAAATGAGATCCAAACTAAATGAAGTCAGGAAATGGGTTTAAGCAATGCTGTTATCTGCCCCATGACTTATGTGAACAAAGCAGCTTCTTTTGCTCTAAATGCTGTTTATGGAGTGAGAACTAGGGAGAAACAGTGACTGGGGAATGATACTGGGAAGTCACTCTGGTGGTTAACATGTTCTTTCATACACGCAGCCTAAATTGCTCTGGGTTTGTTTCTTTGGTTTTCAAAGCAGATTATGACATCTTTACAAGCTTCTGTCACACTTGACCAAAGCCTTCGCTTTTTTGTGCTAAATAACCTCAAGCCCTCCGCTACACACCAGTATTCTTCTTCTCACCAGTCCCTTTAGCTGTTTCTTCCTCCCCTGCCCTCTCGCCTCCAACCATCTCGCTTCCTCTTCCCAAGCATATTGGTGAGGGACACAGGCTACTCTCACCTGTTCTATTAACCTGGGCACATTTCTTAGCCTTCCTCTGCCATAGTTTCCCTATCTGCATGGCAGGATGATCGTTGACTTGCGGGCGGTGTGTTGACCAGTGATGACCACTTGGGGCAGCACCAGGCACTGAGGAATGGCGGCTATTACTAGCTAGACCTTCTGCCCTGGGCAGAAACAAGAGAAGCCCATTCTTTTTTATTTTATTTTTTATTTATTTTATTTTTTTTTATTTTATTTTAGAGCAGCACCCATGGCATATGGAGGTTCCCAGGCTAGAGACCCAATCGGAGCTGCAGCTGCTGGACTACCCCACAACCATAGCAACGCAGGATACAAGCCTTGTCTGCTGCCTACACCACAGTTCATAGCAACGCAGGATACGAGCCTTGTCTGCTGCCTACACCACAGTTCATAGCAACACTGGATCCTTAACCCACTGAGCAAGGCCAGGTATCAAACCCACATCCTCATGGATACCAGTTGGGTTCTAAACCGCTGAGCCATGATGGGAACTCCCAAGAAGCCCATTCTTTGTCTCCTCCCATTTGCTGGGGTCACTGCCTATGACTCTCCAGAGCCATCTTCCCTGTTACCCCAATTTCTGGGCACACACTCACGTCCATGCCACACACTCGAAATCTGCCAAGCCTGCCTTCCAGATCTTCTCCTCTCAGCCCCACCCTTCAATGTTCTGGTCCTTTGCTGTCCCCTCCTCTAGAATCCTTCCTGACTTACACCCTTATCCTACTTCCCACCTTCCGCATCTTTCCCATCCACCAACCATCCCGTCCTATGACACCACAGGTGTGACATCCTCAGGTGTGCCCCTGTCTTTCTGATATCAAGAGCCCTCAGAGGGACCATTCTACACAGTCCCTGCCCCTGACACGCCCCTCCTTTCCCAGGGTCTTTTCCTGCGAGGAAGGAATGAAGCGCCCTCTCTGGAGAGTGTGTGCCAGGCGCAGTCCTAAGCAGCTTAGAAGAACCTGAATTATCTTCTTTACAGCGCTGTGGGGTTAAAGCTATGCCTGCGCTCATTTTACAGAAGAGGAAAGGGAAACTCAGAAATGGTAACTAACTTCCCCAAGTTCACTGCACAGTGTGAGAGCAAGACCCCCGCGTACACTGGTCACCGATGCAGAGACGGGCAGACGCCAAGGAACCCACCTTGTCGATGAAGGACGCAAACTTATTGTTCAGCGCCTTGATCTGCTCCCGCTCCTGCGCGCGCACCTTCTGGAAATCGGGGTCCAGCTCCACGTTGAGGGGGGCCAGGAGGCTCTTGTTGACGGTGACCTGCGGGATGCCGCCGGGCGGGCACACGGAGGGACACGCGGGCCGCAGCCCCGCACTGGTGAAAACAGTGCGCACGGAGCTACCCAGGCGGCCACCGCCCGTGGCTGCGCAGGGACCCAGCGCAGAGCCGCCCCGCCCGGCGGCGGTGCTCAAGACCAAGCGCCGGCTGCCCCCAGGGCTAAAGAGGCTCTTGCTGCCAAAGCTGGCCTTGCCCTTGACGCCAGCCCGAAACGAGGCTGAGCTGCTGCTGACCCGGCCGGAGATGACTGCCGAGCAGCCGCTGAAGGCCAGGCGCTCCCCGCCGGAGTAGAGGTGCAGCTGGTGGCTCATGACTGGGAGGTCACCGGCTGCTGGGCGGCGAGGGACCAGGCCAGGGGCACCGAGCAGCTGGGCTTCCTGTCCCCGCTCACCCTTTATAAGAGCTGGAGCTCTGGGCGGGTTGGAGTCAGCCTAATTTGTAGGTAGGGAACATCTTTTAGGCCTTATGGAGGCTCTTGGTTCATCGGTTAGGAAATTACCATCTCCTCTCTGAGATTTTTTGTCTCTTCCACCCTGAACTCCCCATGAATGCCCTATAAAATGGCCCAGAACCTCCTGCATTACAGTAATTTGGCTGCCTTATCTGTCTTAGATGCCCTGCAGTTACTGGGGTTATCACTGCCGAGATCGTCGATGGAAGCTTTCAGTAGGTCTGGCGTTTCTGGATCCGCGGCGGCAGGGGTGGGGATGGGGACAGGGAGTTGCAGGGGGTGTGGGGGGCTGGGGCGGGGAGACAAGAGCAGAAGGACATGAACAGGGTCAAGAATATTCATCGTCAGCCTGTCCCCGACTGCATCCCAGGCCTCTGGATGCAGGTGACTCTGTGCAGAGTCCTGGAAGGAAGTTCCAGAGTAGAGACTTCTGGCCCATCTGCAGGGATTTCTCCATCTGGGAGACCAGACTCAGTGACAGGTAAGGTCAGTGGGAGCTCTGGTCGCAAGTGCTGGTGGGTGATTTTGGGGCCAGAGCTAAAAGCTTCCTACAGAAAAGCTTCTGGAACAAGAGTTGGGATGATACTGGGATAGAGGGAAGAAGGAAGGTCGCCTGGGGAGATGGCACAGGAAAGCTTTAGGAAGATGGTCTTTCCTGAGGTTTGGGGATTGGTTTTGTTTTGGTCTGGGTTTTATGTTTTGTTTGGTTTGAGTCTATGTTTTGTTTTGTTGGGGGTTTTTTGGTGGTTTTTTTTTGTTTGTTTGTTTTTTGCTTTTTCTGGCCACAGCACAGCATATGGAAGTTCCCAGGCTAGGGGTCGAATCAGAGCTGCAGCTACCAGACTATACCACAGCCACAGCAATGCAGGATCCGAGCCACGTCTGCAGCCCACACCACAGCTCACAGTAATGCCGGATATCTGACCCACTGAGCAAGGCCGGGGTGGAACTGAGTCCTCATGGTACCAGTTGGATTCATTTCCACTGTGCCACAGCGGGAACTCCTATTTTGTTTTTTAATAGCAGAAGAGGGTCATTCATCTAAACCAGGAACCTCTGGTCAGGACACTGGCTGCCCTGGCCTCTCTGATTCTGGATTAAAATGTGATAGAATATCAGGAACAGGTGAAGAAAGGCCAAGGAGGAGTTCCCTTCGTGGCTCAGGGGTTAACGAATCCGACTAGGAACAATGAGGTTGCGGGTTCGATCCCTGGCCTTGCTCAGTGGGTTAAGGATCTGGCGTTGCCGTGAGCTGTGGTGTAGGTCGCAGACATGGCTCGGATCCCACGTAGCTGTAGCTGTGGCTGTGGCGAAGGCCGGCAGCTACAGCTCCTATTAGACCCCTAGCCTGGGAACCTCCATATGCCGCGGGGGCGGCTCTAGATAAAAGCAAAAAGACAAAAAAAAAAAAAAAGCCAAGGAAGACGCCCCCAACCTGAAATTAAAACTCAGTTCTAGAACCTGATTCCATATAAGCTCAGGAATATCTTTCTTCTGTCTAATCCTGTTTCATTCTCTCCAACTTAAGTTGCCATCAATTCATCTCTTCCTTAGGAACAGCCCGTTCAGCTCCCCTGGCATCCCTGGCGGGGTTCCATTTCATCACTCTTATATCTCAGTCTGCCTGAGTCCCGGGCATGGGTCCCATTCCTCCATCAGACTGACAGATCCCTCTGAATTAACCCTTCTCTCCCCTGTTCTTCCGGGCCTTGGCCTTGGCCTTGGCACCAGGGACATTCAGGACAAATGTGAAAGAGACTGGAGCTCAGGACAAGGCTTGTGCTCTGTCCTCTGTTATACCTTGGAGCCTGGACTTCCCTTGAGGCCCTAATGGGGTGGCCAGATGGTGCCTGGAGTTAAAGGACTGACACAGCCTCCACTGAACCAATCACAGAGCATAATAACAGCCGAGGTGTTTACCCCACAGGGAACAAGGCTGATGGGGCATTGGTGAGTGATGGAGATGGCGCCAGCCACAGATGTACAGATAGAGGACTCTGGGTGTCCTGGGAAGGAAAAAGGGTGGGCTGTTTGTGCTGCCTAAGAGGAGACGCTATAGTCCCTTCTCCCTGGAGAAAGCAGGGCCAGTGTCAGTGTGGCTGGGGTACCAGCAGGCCCTTCAAGAAACTCAAGATTGTATTTTCCATTATTTCATGAGCTTTCTCCCTCCACCCCACGATTTTAGCCATTTTTCCCCCATAAGCACAAGAAAGAGTTTATTAATTCTGGCCACTAAGAATAGAAAAGTAAGAAACAGATTTAAATTGAAACAGGAGAAACTTACATAGAATTGGGTTTCAAAAGGAGCCTTTGAAGTCTCCTTTTTTCCTGGAAACTTTCTAAGAAGTTGAGACACTCATCCTTCAGGGACCAAGCCACTTCTGCCCAGGGTTATGTGCTGGCTATTCTACTGTCAGGAACAGGTGAGATGGCCTTTTCTTATTTTGCAATGAGGGATTGACTGGATGGATGAATCAGGAATTCTGTAACCTCTGGGCTTACCCGAGAGATTATGAAGAGGCAAGAGTGACACATCCAGGTTTCAGAGACATCAGACATCAGATGGGGACATGAGCAGATCGAAAGGTGGCTGAGGCCTGGGGGGTGGGGTTCTCATTGCACCTGCTCCTGACAGCAGCTCAATATGTGACCACAGGCCCTAGTGACTACCTGCGCCATTAGTTCTGGAGGACAGCGACCCCTGGATTGGTAGACTAGGCCAGAAACAGCACCCTTTGAAACCATAGGTCAGCAATATAAAATGGGTGAAACTCTTTAAGCGAGGGTGAAAATGTGATTAAATTGGGTCTGTTTTACCCCAGAACACTAGTTCTTAGGAAATGAATAGGTACCATGTAGCAAAAAAGTGTTGGGATGGATCTTATATTGCATTTAAAAAAAAAAAAAACGTTAAGCAGGCTTCTTATTGCAGGAGTTTTTAGATCCACTAATACGCTTAGTGCTACTGCTACAACAAAGAGTGTTATAAAGCTCAGTGCTTTCTACACAGGGTGACTGGGAAGTGGAATTTTGAGTAATTTTTTTTCTCCTTTTCAATATTTTTGAATGTTCTAATATGGGCATGTAATTTGTTTATAAGTGAGTTTTTTAAAGGTTACTTTCAACTTACAGTTGTTACAAAATATTGGCTATCATTCCAATGATGTGCAATGCATTCTTTAGCTTATCTTACATCCATAGTTTGTGTCTCTGACCCCCCCACCTTTTATCGTGCGTCCCCCTCCCCCCGCCACTGGTAACCTAAGTAGGTTTTTTAACAAAAAGAAAATCTAGTAGTTCCCATCGTGGCTCAGCGGAAACAAATCCGACTAGTATCCATAAGGATGCAGGTTTGATGCCTGGCCTTGCTCAGTGGGCTAAGGACCCGGCGTTGCCGTGAATGGTGGTGTGGTTCACAGACGTAGCTCGGATCCCGCATTGCTGTGGCTGTGGCGTAGGCCATCAGCTATAGCTCCAATTCAACCCCTAGCCTGGGAACTTCCATTTGCCCTAAAAAGCAAAAAACAAAATAAAAAAATAAAAATAAATCTAAAGAGAAAAGAAGAAGGCTGATTCTAGTATCAGAGATAAATTACTGCTGTGTGTAAAAAACAAAAACAAAAAAAAACTAAGTGTTTCAAAACATTTTTTTGACCATCAAGCCCTCTTCTTGACCAAATAGAGGAACTAGGTTTTCCAGGGATGTGCTTTAAGAGATGCACAAGTCATCTCTCTATTTCACCTTTAAGTAGACTTAAATTTCCCAAATCCAAATAGACTTACAATATCGCCTTGAAAAACATGACGGAGATCTAAGTATAATGAGTATAATATGCAGCCTATTCTCATTTATGGCACTATGCCCAGGTTACAGTGTCAAAACCAAAAGGGAGTTGTTGGCATGGGCTGCAGGGCACGTACCAGCATCACCTCAGCACTGCTCAAGGGCAGGAAGAATTCTGGCGGTGACGGGTGTCGGTCCCCACACCGAGGAAGCCGGTGCCAGAGACCATCAGTGCTCACCAAGTGCCCTTGGCTCCTTTCCCGGCCTCCTTTGGGGCTCAGTTGGAGCTTAGGGCCATGTTGGCCAATTAAGTGTGAGTGGCATTGAAGTGTGTTGTTTCTAGAATGAGGCAGTTAGGGGCCCTGGTGTCTCCTCCATCTCTCTTTTATCCTGTCCCAGTAACCTTGGAGACCTTGTGTTCCCAATGGCAGGGCTACAAGACACAGGAGCCTGGGTTCCTGAGACATCCACTGGGAGAACCACATAGGAGAGCTGCTCCAGCCTGCCTTGGACTGGGAGTGGAAAATAAACCTCTTTGGGGTTAGTTAAGCCACTGAGATTTCAGGATTTGCATGGAAGCAGTCAGTGTTAATGATCTGAAGCCAAGCGTGGAAGTTGGATGGTAGAAACGTCTCTTAATAGCCACTGCTCCTCGTCCTTGGTTCCGGTTCATCAAATCCAGTCTGATCACTATTAGACCTTCTCTGCTTCCCCTCACACTTCAGCTTCTTGATAAGAACAGTCTATCTTAGCAATACCAAGAGCGATAATAGTAGCAGTGGTTTGATGGTGACCCTTTACTGAGGGCGTGCTACGTGCCAGTCACTAAATTAAATAATTCTCCTACATTCTCTCGTCAAATGTAATTCTCAGGACATCTTTATGAGGGAACTACTATTATTAAGCCCTTTTTACAGATGAGGAAACTGAGGCTCGTGGAGCAGAAGCAGCTTACCCAAGTCACACAGTGAGTGGCAGGACTCCAGCCTGGCCCGTCTGACACCCAAGGTGTAGGCTTCTCCTACCAGTTCTGCAGCATAAAAACCCAGCTCCTCAGCAGACTTGGGAGGGCTCCTCTGATGTGGCCGGTCTCCCCAGTTCCAGGCGCTGCTGCCTGCTCCCCTCCCACCTGCGGAAACTCCTCAGCCTTCCTCCTCACGCTCCAGCAACCAGGACCTACTTAACACCACGCTGGCGCCTCTGACTACCATGCCCACCTCCACCTCTTGTCTGCCTAGGAACTCCATCCTCCCAAAACTCTTCCCTCCTGTCAGCCTTCTCTGACCTCCCTGAAGTTCTCACTCTCTTCTGCCACTGCCTCTGTGATTTCTTGTGTTGCCACTATCTCGCCCGTGATATAGTTACATTTTTTTCATGGTTATGTCGCCATTAACAGCATGGACCCATTTACATATCACTATATCCCCAACACTAGCTCACGCCAGGCACATGATCGATAACTAAATATTCCTTCACTTGACCACAGTTTCTTTGCTGACCCCAAGAGTGTCTTCCCTGAAATGAATTATTCTGCCAGCCAGTTCTCCTTCGGGCCATAAATAAATTGCATGTAGTTTATAAGACGGTTTCTTTAAAGTTCAGATTTTGTGAATTGCTTTGGCAGCAGCTAACACCTCTTTCGATGAGCTAATTTAGTTTTTGAACCACAAAGATTAAGAACAAGGGTTTGTTTCCACTTACATTTATTAAGCAAAAGCTTTGTACCAGGAACATCTTCGCGTAGTCTCATTTTAACCTACGGGGTTGATTCCTTAGGCTTATTTTATAGCTACAGAAATGAGGCTCAAAAGGGCTGAGAGCTTCACTCTTGATCACCACTTAGCTGCAGAGACTGAATTGACTTTTAAACTCTGTCTGGCCCCACTGACCCTGTTCAGATGCACCTGTGAGCCCCAGCATGAATGTGTGCAGGCCTCTCACGTGCTATTCACCTCCTGTCGCATCCTGCTAGCATGGTCACGGCCTGGGTACCTATGAGACATCTCTGAGCATAGGTGTTTTAGAAGCTGAGTGAAGTAAAACAGACATGGCGCCAAGCTTAAATGTGATGCATACACATGTATATATACATTCATATCCACGCTCAACCCAGCGAAACTTCTCCAAGGACCGAGAGAACATGGGTCGTTTCCTGAAACAGACTCTACTTTTGGCTTTTTCCCAGAGAACAAGGAATAGCTATAACCCAAGCCCCAGGCCTTTTGGAACTAGCCTTCTACTGCCTCTTGGCAAGTTTTAGATCTAATCACAAGACTAATAAGTGTTGATTTCCTCTCTCTGCTGATAATCTGAATGTTCCTAAAGGTTTTTCAGTCACTGGAGCATTGGCCTGAGAAAAGCACAACTTGGTGCATCAGCTGGGGATGTCAAACAGAGATAAATACACAGAGTCCAGTGGAGGTGATGATGGGGTCCCACCAAAGCATTCTTTGGGGCTCTATGGAAGGCACTGGGCCTAGGATGCTGTGGGTTCCAGGTCGTTGACCTCTACTTACAGAAGAGACATGGCCTAAGATGAGGATTCCCTTAGGAGACAGAAGCAACCTGGACCTGCACGAGTTAATAGAAGTTTATTGGTGAGACAGGGAAGCAGGAAGAGAGGCCTGAAGGAGGACAAGGACTCACATGCTGAGAGATTTCTTTGATGGGACCACATGGCAGGGGTACTCTCAGCTATAGAGTCTGCAGGCACTACACAAGGTACAGTTGATAACCAGGTGTTTCCCCAGAGCTGGTGTTGCTTTAACAAGAGAGGGTCCTTGCAGGTTCATCAGTGGACCTGTCATCTCGTGTACCCATGGAGCACACTACATGGGCCGAATAACTCCTTGGGCCATGGCACGGCAGGGACAGCGGGAGGACCGGGATTGCCCTGGAGAAAAAGCCTTCCCCTGAAGGGGGCACACAGGCCAGAGGAAAAGTTAAGTCTTTATCCTTGTCAGTGCTTCAGAAGCGGAGCTTGCATTAGGAGGTCTCTTGATATGAAGGCAGAAGGGTGTGCTAGAACCCTGATTCTTAAGAAAGACCAAGGCACAGAGTTACAGAGCGGAGATGTCAGTGGCAAAGCAAAGCAAGAAGGAGACGATGACAACGTGACAGAGGAATTTCCTGGAGCGGGGAGTCCAGAAGAAACCAGAGCAAGGCGTCCGAACCGCTGTCCTTCACGCTATCGTGTGGTTTTCCTGGTGGGTGAGCTCAAAGCTGAGGTCTTCCCCGGCGGGAAGTTGAACTCACTAGCACTCCCCAGCCTAGTTTTGGACTCTCCTCGGGGGCTGCAGTTCCCGCTGCCAGTGACACAGCCCCCAGACAGGATGCTGTAGGCCCCGCCAATGGAGCTGGATCGGTAGCCATAGGTGTTGGCACCGCTGAACCCAAAGCCGGCTCCCGAGCCTGCGGCCCCAGCTGCGGAGCTGCTGATGACCGCTGTGGGGGACAGAAAGGGGGGATGATAAACATGGGTCCCAGGACAGGGCTGACCCGAAGCCCCCTCCAACATTCCAACCTGCAACTAGCTTAAATGTCTCCCTTTTAATCAAACCCTCCACAGCAACCATGGACTTGAGTTTAGTGACACATGTTCAATTCCTGAGCTGCACAGGCATCAGGAGAAACAGTCCTGATCCCAAAGGACCCACAAACCCAGAGCCATCTCATTCTTTGAACAAACAGAAGTAGCCAGGGCTTTTCCCAAAGAATCGATAATGCCCGAGCATCACGTAAGCCAACAAGTCTTGCGTTTAACTTAAGACATTCCTAATTTTTTTTCGAAGTTCCTGATTGCTTGACTCAGGAGAGTTCTTGAAGGCTTATCTCAGGAGACCAGGCTGAACCCTGTGGGGCAGCACTGAAACGGGTCATACACGGCGTGTCTGTGCCCGGGTCTCTTATGAGCGAGGAAATGCCCCCTCTCCCTGCTCACGTGGCACACAGGAAAGCTGGGGTGGGGTGTGGCAGAAGGGGGGTGGGGTGTGGCAGAAGGAAGGTGGGGCTGAGAGTCTCATCCCAGCGTGGGTGAGCCTTTTGGGGAGGGGCCAGTGAGAAATGTCAGGATGTGATGAGGAGCTGATTCCACAGTGGAAGAGGCAGCAGGGAGCAAAAGAGGCATTTGGGACAACGGTGGTCCACCAGGCAGAGAGAGCCCAGGCTGTTCCATGGGGGTCCCAGGGGTAGGGGAACCACTTACTGGCTGTTCATTAATGAACTAAAAATATTCCTTCAGGGCTACGGCATACTCACATATGCTCACAGAATTGGTGTATTCTCCAGACATCCTGCACGGGGAGAAAAGCGCAGGTGAGTCCATCACGTGGCTTTGGAGGTACCCGCACCGCAGCTAAAACCATCGGCTGGGCTAACTCAGCCTCCACAAGCCCTCCAGCTGGCCAGGTGGCATTAACTGCACCTGTTTGACCTTCAGCACCTCTCTCTCCCTTCTCAGTCTGCTCTTTCCCCTTCACAGACATTTGAACTTGCAACCCTGGAGCCCCCAGTAGCAACACCACCTCCCAGGGGCCCTCCTGCTGTGCTTCTCTTTGGCCCATTTCTCATTTCTGTGGGGCTACGGCCCGAACAAATACATGTGTGGAAATACGTGTGGCATCAGGAGTTGCTGCTACGGAACTAATTGTATGATTTTAGGACCGATAACTGCTCTTCTCTGGGTCTCCGTTACAAAACGGTGCTGGGTTAGAACCAAGTTTTCAAATGTCAGTGCTTCATGTACCACCCTTCCAGCTGTTGCTATGACCATGTACAACTCATACTGTTATATATTTAGTACTTTCCATGGACTCTGCCCTTTATAACAAAACCACATTTCTCTTGAAGTTTAATATCACCAGGGTAAACAGAAAACCAGAACTGCTGGACCAAAAAAGAACAAAATGGTAGTAGTAAAAATAAATATAATGGGAGGAAAACATACAATTTTTTTTAATCTTTTTAGGGCCGCACCAGCAGCATGTGGAAGTTCCCAGACTATGGGTCGAATTGGAGCTGCAGCTGCCGGCCTACGCCACAGCCACAGCAAAGCCAGATCTGAGCCGTATATGCAACCTATGCTGCAGCATGTGGCAATGCCAGATCCTTAACCCACTGAGCGAGGCCAGGGACCAAGCCTGCATTCTCATGGATACTAGTCGGGTTCTTTACCTACTGAGCCACAATGGGCACTCTGATAAAACAATTTTTTAAAAAACTTTGGGCTAGCTATTGTTGTCTTCCCGGAGACTCTGGTATCTATGCTCTCTCTAATAATAAGTATATTTGCAAGTGTCAGGATGATGACAAACACACAACAGCACCATGCCGAGACTTTCTCCCCATCATAGTCTGAAGACTAGAAGGAGAACCATAAAGGAAATCACCATCTTATTATCCAATGGATGCTGTTGAAGTCTGTGTTTGTGGGTGACTTAAAAAGTATGTCCAGCTCCTCCGGTGGTCTGCCGCTCACACCCGGGAAACTGGGCCAAAAGATGCCCAAAGGCCTCCCCACCCTAACATTCCAAAACCCTTCCCATCACCCACCGGCACTCCTCGCCCTCCAGCAGCTTGCGGTAGGTGGCGATCTCGATGTCCAGGGCCAGCTTTGTGCTCATGAGCTCCTGGTACTCCCGCAGCATCCGGGCCAGCTCCTCCTTGGCCTGGTGCAGGGCGCCCTCCAGCTCGTCCAGCTTGGCCCGGGCGTCCTTCAGGGTGCAGTCGCCCCGCTGCTCGGCATCGGCGATGGCCGTCTCCAGGTTGGCGCACTGAGGGCCAGGAGGTGGCATTTCCCCTTGAGTTCTAAGGCACCCTGAGCCTCATTTCACTTCCAGGAGGGCTGTCTATCCTGCCCCACTTCCTAGAGCAAAGCCACATCCATGGCCAAGGAGCCCTGTTAACCTGGGACTAGGAGATTTTTATTCTCAGCCCCTTGGCTTTCTGAAAAGACCCTTTCAGTTGTTGCAGAATTCAGGTGTGTTCTAAGTGTAAAGGATAAGAGCAGGGGCTCCCTTTGAGGAGGGGTTTCTGTGATAGAGGACCCAGAGAAGGAGAAGGAGGATCAAGGAGTGTGCGACTGACAGCTCACCCCTCCCTTAGGGATGAGCCAGGAAAGCCCAAAGCCCCTTCACCTGCTTCTTCACACTCTCGATCTCCGAGCGAAGCCTTTGGATGAGCCGGGTCAGCTCTGAGATCTCATTCTTGGTGTGTTTGAGGTCATCCCCATGCCTGCCGGCTGCCAGCTGGAGCTCTTGGAACTAGGAGGAGAGGGGTCAAAACAGGGACCCAAGCTCAGCCTGGGATACTGCGCCTTTGCCTGGGGAGCCTGGCAGAGGTGAGCAGGGGTCCCCAAATTCACCAGGCCGATCAACGGCCTCCCACTCAACCGTCTGCTCGTTGGACTGATTTATTCACCTTAAGCACAGCTGATCTCTCTGATGGTTAGATTCGGCCATAAGGACAGTTGAAAGTCCCATGTTGTCCACACGGGAACTTCACAACCCACAACTGCAATTACGATACTCCTCTGCCCATAGCTTTTCAAAGTCAAGGTCCGATCCTAACTCTTAGCTTGGCACCAAAGTGCTTAGAGATCTGGCATCCACCAGGCTCTCCAGACTCATTTCTCTGCCACTGCCCATCTCCTATGTGGCTCTCCACCTGTGCCCAACAAGTCCAGGTTCCACAAGTGGCCCATGTGCTCTCAAGTCTCTGAGTCTGTGCATGAACCTCTCCCTCCAGCTGGAAAACATTTCCTCATCCATCCCTTCTTTTAAAATCCCTAGCCAGATCCAATTCAGCCATAGCAAACACTTCCTCCAGGAAGCCTTCCCTGATCTCCTGGTTGGTTGTACTTCTGTGTCCATAGCCCCCAGCACACCACTTTTCACGCTGTACTGTGATCGCACATTTCTCTGTCTTTTCCATCAGGCTCAAAATGAAGGGATAATAGGACCTTAATTTATTTCTGAATTCCCAGTATCAGGCACAGGGTCTGGCTAGAAGAGAGGTCCGATGAATGAATGAATGAATGAGCCAAAGAGGGAGCTGATGAGCTGCCCATCTCTATTTTCGTGACTTCCTCCCCTTAGTAGCTCAGCTGGGCTCCAGCTTACTGGAAATCTTGCTGGGCCTATAGGCACATGGCAGTGGTGTAGGGGGGGTGAGGGGGGTAGATGTGGCTATACCCCAGCACCACTAGTCATGAATTTTGGGTCATCTGCTACTAGTTTGGAATTACTTTTGCCTTTGATGTTATCCATTGAAGAGTCAATAGAGAGTTCTCCATTTCTACCCCAGAATCTGGCTTAAAAGGAATACCAAAAAACATGTGGCATTCAGAATTCTGGTAGCTGTGCACTGCCTGTCCATCCCTGGGTGCTTGGCCTTTCCACTGAGATGAGTCATCGTCTCTGGCCCCAGCATAGCCCTAGATTCAGGATTCTTCTTAAAGATGCTAAGCCCCCCATAATGTGGGGGATGGGGGTGGTTCTCTCTGTATTCTTGTGTTTTATTTTTGGTGCTAATCTGGGGACAATAAATCCTATTCCAGGACAGATGGCCTTCTCCTGCTTCTCTGCAGGACTCGGCTCTCCCTACCCACTGACAAGACAAAGGAATGAACTCCCCAATTCTCTGCTTTTTTTTTTTTTAATTTTAGGGCTGCACACATGGCATATGGAAGTTCCCAGGCTAGGGGTCCAATCGGATCTGTAGCTGCCGGCCTATACCTCAGCCACAGCAATGCCAGATCCAAGCCGCATCTGCGACTTACACACAGCTCACGGCAATGCCAGATGCTTAACCCAATGAGTGAGGCCAAGATCAGACCCGTATCCTCATGGATACTAGCCGGGTTCTTAGCCCTCTGAGCCACAACGGGAACTCCTACTTCCCCAGTTCGGATACCAGTCTGTCTCCTTCCAAGGCAAATGAGAGAGAAAACTCTTGCCATTCAGCTCCCATCCCACCTCCAACACTTATCATAAACACTTCTCAACCAGAACCACTACCTTACTTTCCATCAAAACACCATGGAATCAACAGTCACATATATTTCGCTCCAGCTCCATCACTTACCAGCTAAATGACTTCACAAGTTACTTAAACTCTTTGAGCCCCAGCTTCTTCATCTTTAAAAGGTGAATAATAGTGATAATAATATTAAGACTTCATAATACTATTTCTCGGACTACGTGAGTGCTTGTCCCTAACTGAAGAGGGGCAGGTGTGAATAACCTCAAGCAGCAAATGATCCCCAAATCATGTCTGTGCAGATCTGACTAATTCTTTTGGAAGGAACCTGGGATTAAGAACTAGTCACTAATGACTCACAGACTTTGGAAAACCTTTGGTTTTTCAAATAAGACAGTCTGGGGGGTGGGGGGATGCACTGAGGGTTTGGGACGCAAATGCTATCAAATTGACTTGTGATGATTTTTGTACACCTATAATTGAAATAAAATTCATTAAATAATGTAAAAAAAAAAAAAAGAACTAGTCACTGACAATCCAGAGGGGTTAGACCACATGGCCATCCCTGACCCCGGCTTGCAGCAATAACATGGAAGGATTTGGAACTGGAGACTTGAGTTTGAACCTTTACCAAGAAGCCCTGGCCAGAGTTCTCTCCTAGACCTTGAAAGCTTCCTCTTCCTCCCAGTCCTGCAGGCCAAATTTTTCTGGCCCTGGGGTAACAAGGAGGCAGGGGGAGGGACAAGATAATGTCTCAAGAGAGTGGATTTCCCTTGAGAAGGAGCCTGATAAACAGTAAGGACAATTAGAAGTCACCACCTGGATGGAAGAAACCAAATTATCTAAAGACTCATTTTCCCACCCACAACCCATTAGAGGAGTTAAGATCTAAGGGACTCAAACTCCCCCTTTCTCCTTGGAGCTAGACTTGAATGAGAAGGTAGGAGTTACCTGATCTCAGATCACACCCAAGATACCCCCTAATTTATTGTAATTAACGAGGGAGTTGAGATGCTAACTACCTATGTTTTCCTCCTTCCCAGACTCAGCTCAAAAATCTCTGCCTCCCACAGCATCGTTCCTGACTTCCCCGCTGTGTCTTAGTTCCCTAACCTCTGTCTTCCCAGCATTCATGATTCTGTGACACATTCATTTGCACTCAGCTGTGTGTGTCCTCCGATGGCTGCATGGTTCCAAAGGACAGAGCTGCCTCTCCTCTTCTTGGGTTTCCACCAGTGCCCAGGGCAACGCCGTACTCCCAGCAAGCATGTGGGCCATGCTGAGTGATGTGACTGGACCAGAGGCCCGGGACACCTGACTCTGGGGAGGTGTGCAGCCTCACCTTGGTCTGGTACAGGGCCTCGGCCTCGGCCTTGCTCTTGAGGGCGATCTCCTCGTACTGGACTCGGACCTCGTCAATGATGCTGTCCAGGTCCAGGCTCCGATTGTTATCCATAGAGAGGATAACAGACGTGTCGCTGATATGGGACTGGATCTGAGCGATCTCCTGAAGTGGAAACAAAGAAACTTGAAATGCCTTTTGTGAGCAGAGGAAGATGCCAAGATGATGAGCCTGCCCTAGCAGGGGAACCCCCCAGACCCCCCCAAACAGACACAAGCTGTAGTCCCCAAAACTTCCAAGAATGGAGTTTACCATCCCAGAGGTTCCAATACCACATCTAAAAACTGTTGAATGGGTTTGAAGCAGCCCGAGAAGAAAGCAGTCCCAGTGTCTGATACCTGAGACAGGTCGAGAGTGGAGATGATGGAGAGGAAACAGCCTGGCCACCACACAAGAGGCAAAAGGACACAGGAGCCCATGGATGCTTGGCCAACAGACTGAAGCTTGAAACCAGATGGTCATAGAGGGGGTAGAAAGGGTATGAGAACTTCCCACCTCCATCTCTAGGGCTTTCATGCCTAAGACCCAAGGAAATACCCCAAGCAGCAGAGAGAAAATAGGAAGAAATGAGAATATTTGAATTGGCTGAAGGTCATTGAGAACCCCTTAAGGACCCACAGCTTTCTGAAAGATGTGAGAGCAGGACAAACGATGACACACATCATTTGGGGACACCAAGATAGATGTCACTCTTGCTTTGATCGGCAAAACTCCCAGCATCCAAATGCTAGACATTCCCTGGGCTCTTAAAGTTCATGATGATTAAGTGGCTGCTCATTTATTCATATGTCTGTCCTGAGCAGGGGTGGCGGTGGTTGGGGGAGCCTTACCCCTTCGTACAGGCACTTGAAGAACTTGATTTCTCCGTCCAGGGCATCTACCTTGGCCTGCAGCTCCACTTTGCTCATGTAAGCTGCATCCACGTCCTAAGGGAATTCAGAGACCTCTTGACATGGCCTTTCTTCGAGCCAGATAGGGCTCCCCCAGGAGTCAGTGCCCCCACCACCAGCAGCCAGCTCTGCAGCTAACTGCCCCAGGGAATGAAGTCATGACCTAGGGGTCAGGAATCCGACCCCCACCCAAGACTCAGTGTAAGACCTTGAGTAAGAGCCTTGTGCCTCTGGAACTCCTTATGCCCCATCCAAGAACGGAATCTTTTTACTGCCTCTCTATCTCAAAGATGGTATGGGCGAGGTCTCACACCCCATATGGTCAGTCATACAGCGGTCAGAGCCAAGGGCAGCCAAAGACAGGCAGCCAGGGAAGGTGGACCTGCATCCTCTCTCAAAGCATGTGCTTTTCCCCAAGCCACCGTGGACATGGCCTGGGAGTGACTGTCCACATCTGTATTCCTGCCCATCTATACAGAACACGGGGATGGACAAAGGGATGGATGCTAGATAAACATCAAGGTGTCCCAAGGTGTCCCCAAGCTGCACGTCCCTCCATCTTCTCCTTGCACTTGGGCTCCAGGCCTTTCTGCGGGGGCACAGATCCCAGTCTCCCCACTGGTTCACCTTCCCCAGCTCCCCCAACTCCACTCTGTGGGAGACTAGGGGGCACTCTCTCCTCACCTTCTTAAGTACCACAAATTCATTCTCGGCACTTGTGCGCTTATTTATTTCCTCCTCATACCTGCAAAAAAAAGCATCACCATGAGAAGAGTGTGTACGTGTGTGTGTGTGCGCGTTCTCATCATGAATGGAGATGAGAGACACCCATAATAATCTTTAACAGAGATTATTCTACATCTTTGCAAATCGATTCAACTCACTAGGACTCTGGCCAGCACTGTGGGAAGGGTCTGAAGCAACCCATTCCCAAACCAGGTGACCAGATGGTTTGGGTCAAGATTTCCTGTGAAGCCTGGAGAATGAATAGGTTCTTCCTCCTCCCACTCAGCGTCCAAGTCCCAGGAACACGCGGCCGCCCCTCTCAGCCATGATTCTTATGTCACCCCCACCGCCCGACACCCTTCCCCAAGCGTGAGGCCCAAGAAGGTGGCCAGACTCTCCCCCGGGACAGGAGGGAGGCGCAGGGCCCAGATGTCCAGGACCTGAGGGGAGTGAGAGGAAGCTCAAGAGAAATGCCAGCTTCCTGCCCTGCCAGGGATGGGGCGGGGGGAGGTTTCCTTGGAACTTGAAGGCAAACTGAGTGAGCTCAGTGGGCTCTTTTGAGTGGGGAGCAGGAGGAAGGGGGCTGAGGAGATGGCTACCTGCCAGGACAGCCCTGCCACCCAGCCCACATGATCACCCAGAGAAGGCACTCATCTGGCCCAGCCGGGCAGAGCCGCTCAGGATGGGCCACTCTCACCTGAGCTCAGCGCCCCTGAGGCCGGTGCCTGTGGGGAAAGCCCCGTCCGGGGAGGCGGTCGGCCTGGGTGCAGGGTC
>PVHT021183646.1:413730-468104 GCA_004024745.2 Catagonus wagneri | reverse complement strand
GCTGGCTCCCTCTAGACCCCTGTAAATCTTCTCCTCCCCTCCCCCTTGGGTGGGCTGGCTCCCTCTAGACCCCTGTAAATCTTCTCCTCCCCTCCCCCTTGGGTGGGCTGGCTCCCTCTAGACCCCTGTAAATCTTCTCCTCCCCTCCCCCTTGGGTGGGCACCTGTGAATCTGTGGGAGGCTTGATGCCCCAGAATGGGTCAGAGGGGGGATTTAGGAAATCGAATCAGAATAAGTTCTTGATAAATTTGTGTGCGGGTTCCCCAGGGCGATGCCTGACACCCTTGAACGTGAATGACCGAGTACTGGCAGTGATCATAGAGAAGTGATGTGTATGCCCACACTTTAGGACCAGCATAGAAGAGCTTTGCTCCTGCACCACAGAAGGGGCCAGCGTGGACTAAGGGTGCTACGGGGGTGCAGGGTGAGGCAGGAGAGAGGGTGACTGACTCCCTGAGACCCACTGAGGTTGCATGAGAAAGATTTCCTATGGGGGCCCCAACTTTGGATGTATGGACAAAAGAAAAGAAAAGGAAAACTTATTTTGACCCAGAAGCCAGTCTTCAAATTGCCAAAGAATATAAAAGGTGGGAGTAGGGGCAGAGCAGTGACGTACAGCATGAAATACTCAAGACAGTGGACACCACAAGATCAAGGCCAGAAGATTCAGTTTTGCCTCTGGGAGGGAGACGTACAGGTTTCTTTGCACAGAGACAGAGGCCCAGTTTCTCTTCAAACTGAACCCTTCATTTCACATACCTGCATCAGCATCTCTAGAATTCCCAGCTCGAGATCTGGACTTGGGAGCTTTGGCTGGTCCCTGTAGACCCCTCAGCCCTGGACACAGACCCAGATGCTGCTGCCTCCCCTCACAGAGACTCTGCCCCCTGAGATGAAACCAGACGAGGCCACCCTGGAAGTGGGTCGTGCTTGACACCGCCGCTGCGGGGAGACAGAGAGGGAGGGTCGGGCAGCTCTGTGCATCCCTCCACACCGTCTGCGCTCCTGAACGCTCATCTCACACGTAGCACCGAGGGGCTTCTTCCTGAAGTGTCCCACGGGGGAACAACTCCCACACCCTCCATCCGTGTGGCCATCTCCACCATGGGACTCAGGGGGTCCCAACAGCCTGGAAGGGAGCTTGAGATCCTAGATGCGAAGGGGACCTGGGAGTTCCTCTACTCAAACCCCTTCCTTGAGGTCACCAAACAAGAAGCAACTTGTCCAAGACCACCTTACTTAAAGAGAAAGGCCAGGACCCCAGACCCCCAGCTTCCTAGCAAACGGTTCCTCTCTCCTTATCTCAGAAAAGGGGGAGGGTGAGTCCTGATGGGCCGGCAAAGAAGAAGCCCCAGTTACTCACAGTAGCTCACGTTGTTGGTGACTCCTCCAGACAGCCTAGTGGCACGGAAACCATCAGAATAATAATCAGTAAATCCTCTGTCAGAAGTTCAGAGGAGGATAATTTCCTGAAGGAAGGATACCGCAGGTCTGATCCATAATTTGTAATTTAGTCTCACTCTGGAAAAGACCTGGGCCCCAGAACTGCATCTGTTCCCACCTGGAGTAACACGGGCAGCACTGGTGCCTGCTCAAGTCCCCTGTCCTTGAACTCCCACAGCTGCTCCTCCCATTCTCGTCCCCTCCGCCCTGGAATCCCTCTCCATCCTTCTCCCTGCCTGCGCTGCGTCCACCTGTGCTGGACTGGGCAAAGTTAAGGAAAGCTATGCCTTTTTTCCCTGCTCTTCTTGGATTTTTTTCGTTATAATTTTATAGTTTTAAGCATACAGATGATGCACAGTTTTCGTCCCCTGTGTATCTAACATATGTTATGCTTTCCTGATGCTACTGGAAATAATACAGCCTTATTCACTCAGTTTCTAAGTGTTAAATGGTAGTTTGTAGCCAATAACCTTTATTTTATTTTATTTTATTGATTTATTGCTTGTTTTTTGGGGCCGCAGGTGCAGCATAGGAAGTTCCCAGGCTAGGGGTTGAATCAGAGCTACAGCTGCCAGCCTGCACCACAGCCACCGCAGTGCTGGATCTGAGCCACATCTGAGAATTACGCTGTAGCTCATGGCAATGCCAGATCCTTAAAATTTTCCACGAATCCCCCAGTTGACCTCCTCACAGTATCACAATCTGGCCCGGCAAGTACTTTCCGAGAACACCACACCCATCCCCTGACTCCAGAACTAGCCCCTCCTGGCCTCTACGCTTAAAGACTTCCAGAAGAAAACACCCTTGGCTTCTCCAAGCCACACTGTTCCTCCTCCAGGAAGCCTCCTTTTTATAATTTCCAAAGCTCTCCATTCCCTAGCATCTTAAGTTAGACAGCAATGAGTAATAGCTCCCGGCTACCCAGTTCTGCCAAGGCTTGACATTAAACACACATCACGCGCTGTGAATTGCAAATGAAGTTTATTGGGCCAACACCAAGACCACAGCACTTTTGATGCAGAGCCAACAAGAGGGCTATATACACAGAAGCATGCGTCCCTGGGGGCACCGCCAGGGGAAAGGCACGGGCTTTGACATGGGGTCCTCGGCAGAACACTCCTTGGTAAAAGGACCAGGAAATGGGCAATGCAAGAAGGGCCAAGGGATGGAGACGCGGCTGGAAGCACAAACCTAGACAAGGCAGATTCTTCCCCCAGGGGCACAGGGGTCACTGGCTCCAGCTAATTGATTTGGAGAGAAAAACATTTCAAAAACTGTACGTGGGCATCCCTTCTCCCCAAAAATGCCATCAGAGGTGGATGACAAGGTTTGCTTTGCTGTCGACCAGATAGATATACAGAGACGGGCTTTTGCGTTATGGAGCGGGAGAATCAAGGGTGGGACTCCATCTTTATCTGAAAGAGAAGGTCACGCTGGAACCGCAACCTTCACCTGAGCCAGAAGCACCCCTTTCGGAGCTAGAGCCTCCCCCTCCAGAGCTGAAGCCGGATTTGGAGCCACCCGCAGAGCCAGATCCCCCGCCAGAACCAGCGCCTCCTTGCAAGCCGCCTCCGGAACTGTATCCCCCTCCAGAGCTGGAACCTCCTCTGGAGCTGCCTCCGGAGCCGTGTTTGCCTCCGGAACTGTATCCTCCTCCAAAACTGGAGCTTCCCCTAGAACCGCCACCGGAACTATAGCCACCTCCAGAAATATAGCCTCCACCAGAGCCTGAGCCCCCTCTGGAGCTTCCTCCAGAGACGTAGCTCCCTCCGCCGCCGCCTCTGGAGCTGGATCCTCTGCCTCCAGAGCCGTAACTGCTGCTTCCAGAGCTGTACCCTCCTCCGGAACTGGACCATCCACCTCCAGAACCGTGGCCCCCAAAGCCAGCCCCGGAGGCCACGCTGGAAGAAATGGTGCTGCTGGTCACCGCTGCAGAGAGAGAGAGAGGGCTGGTGTTACACGTGCGTGGGGTGGGGGTGGGGGGCCTTGCCCGCCTCCACCCAAGCCCCGCCCCCAGGACAGGACCGCACCCCCCACTTACACACGGTCACGTTGCTGCTGAGGTCTCCAGACATCCTGTGGAGGGTGGGGGGAGAGAGGGGAAATGACTCTTAGCAGAGCACTTAGGGGCTGTGCACACGCTGTTCTACAGCTTCCACCTACGAACGTGCAGATCAGCCTGGAAATCAGCCACCGGGGCCTCCCGCAGCCCACTTTCTCCCGGGGCCGCAGGATCAGAGACCTGAGGCCAGGCCCCACGGTTCCACACATCGCAGTCTATCTCAGCTTCTAATAAAACGGGTCGAAAGTAAATTCATTTCTGATTTTGCAACCCATTGTTTTATTTAACTGCATCTTGGGGAGTCTGACATGCAGAATCGAAGCCACGCCTGAAGTTTGGAAATGAGGCTACCCTGTGAAGGTACACTTCGGAAAGAAATGTGACTCTCCCAGCGTCATCCTCCCACCCCGCCCTCCCCCTGCCTCCTCTGAAATCGTTCTCCCTTCTTCTTGCAAGCTGGGGAGAGGGGGCCAGCCTCACAGACAGGTTCCCAGCAGCAGCAGCCCGCTTCCTGACCGTCATACCAACGTGCTGGTGGCCCAGGTGGCTTTTCCCTTCTAGGTGCTTCAGCCAAAGTAATAACCACGGATGCTGGGGACACTGACTAAGTTTTCAGACCACAAAGGAAGGGAAGACTCCCTTGGGAGGTTAGTATATCTTCTGTTTGTCACTCCAGAAACCTGCCCAGAGCTAGACCTGGCACCTGCTCCGGGTGTATGTGACCCAGCCTGGCAGCACCTTCCAACCCACGACCTCCCCGTTCTGGATCACCAGGTGGGGGGAGAAGCGGCCACGCACCCTGCAGACCCAGAGACCAATGTTTCTATCTAGGTTTAGTCTGCATTCACAGCACTGGTTTCCTCCTTCAGAAAAGACCAAGACTAATTCATTGCTTAATTTCGTTTAAGATTTAATCTGCCTTGGAGTTCCCGTCGTGGCTCAGCAGAAACGAATCTGACTAGTATCTATGAGGACTCAGGTTTGATCCCTGGCCTCACTCAGTGGGTTAAGGATCCGGCGTTGCCATGAGCTGTGGTGTAGGTCGCAGACACAGCTCGGATCTGGTATTGCTATGGCTGTGGCGCAGGCCAATAGCTACAGATCCGATTTGACCCCTAGCCTGGGAACTTCCATATGCCTCCAGTTCGGCCCTAAAAAGACAAAGAATATAAAATAAAATAAAAATTTAATTTAATTTAATTTAATTTAATCTGCCTGGTTAGTCATTCCATACTGATAAGCCTGCGGCTCTACAGTGTTGCTTTGGGTCCTGAATCTCCACTCGTGGAACATAGTGACGTTGGCTCTCAGCCATTAGAAAGCCTTGTCCCTCCCCTGTGTCCCTGCCTTCGTCTCCAGGACTGGCTCCAGGGGAGGTAAGGGTGGACCAGGGTACTCTCAGTCTCCTCGGGGCCCCTCACCTGCACTCCTCGCCCTCCAGCAGCTTGCGGTAGGTGGCAATCTCCACGTCCAAGGCCAGCTTGACGTTCATCAGCTCCTGGTAGTCCCGCAGCAAGCGGGCCAGGTCCTCCTTGGCCTTCTGCAGAGCGTCCTCCAGCTCATTCAGCTTGTTCTGGGCGTCTTTGAGGGCATTCTCACCACGCTGCTCTGCATCGGCGATGGACTCTTGAACATTCTTACACTAGGAGAAAAGGTTTCTGTTAGTGTAGAGAGTGGAGTCTGCCTGGCAGAGGGGGAGAGGGAGACAGCAGGGATGTGCAGGGTGTGGGAAGCCAGAATCCCTGGTCCTGGAAGTGCCGGGTCCCCTGGGAGTTAATGCAAGTAAACAGCTTGCTAAGACTTGCTGCTGCCTCTGAGCCGCTGTCTTCCCAAGTCACCTTCAACAGGACCCTTACACTTTCTCGGTAATGAGCCTTGCTTGATCCTCACAACACTTCCTGCAACACTCCCTGGCCCTGCATCACACAGCCGGCTGGTGCTTAGGGCTTGTGCTGAGTACACATGGGTACAAATGGGATGCTACACCTGGGATCCAGAGCAGAGCTTCATATGTTATTGTTCCATTTCACCCACATAAGCAATCTAAACGTTAACTCAGTTCTTCCACTGCACTAATCCCTACCTGAGCGTGTTTCTTAGACCACTCTAAAAATTCTTATAAATCTTAACTATATTAAACTCGAGGCATTTGGAATCAACATAGGCTGGATTCGAATTTCTCTCAGTTTCTCCTCTGTCTCTCTCTCACATGCACACGCACACGCACATGCACACACACACCTGGATGCCAACCCCCATCCACCAGAGCAGCGCTTAGCCCAGGCGCTGCAGCCATCCTCAGGGCCGAAGACACACCTGCTTCTGCACTTGGGAGATCTCCCCTTGCAGCCTCTGGATCACGCGGTTCAGCTCACTGATCTCCGTCTTCACCTCCCTCAGGCTGTCTCCGTGCTGCCCGGCAGTGATCTGGAGCTCCTCATACTGTACAGGGAGAAGGGGGCAGCTGCGGCTGGGAGGACGTTTGGCAAGAGCCAAGAAAGCCGGATACTGTCCAGGCAGGGTCAACCAAGCTGGATGCCACGTCTGCCTTCTCGGGAGGTGGGGGACCATCGCACACCCTAAAAGGACTCCGTGCCATTCTCACCTGGGGGCGTTCGAGGCACTGTGGACGTTCTTTCTTGGGAGTGATGCCCGATTCCCACTAGACAATAACCTCGCTGTGCACGTTCTTGTTACAGGGAGCTGCAGCCTCCCTGCCCAGCCGCTACCTCACCTTGCTGTGATACAGCTCCTCCGCCTCAGCCTTGCTCCGCTGGGCGATGTTTTCATACTGGCTCTGGACCTCAGAGATGATGTCGTTCAGGTTCAGGTTGCGGCTGTTGTCCATGGACAGGACGACCGTGGTGTCGGTGAAGTTCTGTTGCAGCTGGGACAGCTCCTGCAACACAGAAGGTCTGGCCATGGCGTCCCTGCCCACAGCCAGAGGCACCGAGGAGGGATTCCCCTCCCCAGAGTTAGGGAAGTACAGACTCTCAGACTAAGCATCCGCTGGGTGGGATTTAAAGCCATACAGTCACCTTTTGCGGGCCGCTGCCCAGTTGTGCTGAGAATTATGGGGAAGGGTCTGCATTTCTGAGCCTCTTAATTAACAGCCTTCAGCCTTTATGTCATTTCGATAAGTGTCCCCAGAAAGAGGCCAGTAGATGGCAAATGCTTTTTTTTTTCTTTTAGGACCCCACCCACAGCATATGGAAGTTCCCAGGCTAGGGGTCCAATCGGAACTGCAGCTGCCAGCTTTCACCACAGCCACAACAATGCTAGATCCGAGCTGTGTCTGCATCCTACACCAGCAGCTCACGGTGATGCCAGATCCTTAACCCACTCAGCGAGGCCAGGGTTCGAACCCACATCCTCACGGATACTAGTCAGGTTCTTTACCACTGAGCCACGACGGGAACTTCCAGGAAATGCTTTAAATTTCACTTCCTGTTGCAGAAGTCATATGGGTGCACTCGGGCAGAGAAGGAGAAAGTATATTATTTTGACCTCAAAGTATTTTGGACATAGGGATGGGAACAGGGTGGGTCTCTTCCTAAGACGAGCTGTACTGAGGGGAAGTTGTCCTGATGGAGTTTTTCTTCCTATGACATCAGAAGAGAAATTTCCTCTCCTCCAAGACCTGTGCCTAGATGCCCCCAGTAGCCTGGAATGATGGCAAGTTGAAGTCAGCCATCCAAAAACCCCACCCACATCATTTTCTCCCTCAAAGGGGAAGGACGGCCTTTGGGGTGACAGGTGGGAAGCAAGGGTCCATCCAAGAGCAGCCTCCTTACCGCATCAAAGAGGATTTTCGTGAACTCAAGATCCTGGGTCAGTATGTCCACCTTGGCCTGCAGCTCTGCCTTGTTCAGGTAGGCATTGTCCACATCCTGCAGGGAAGGTCAGGGACTCTGGTGACGCTTGCGCCCCTCTGCCCAGACTTTGCAGAACTTTCTGTATGGATGCTGCTCCTTCACCCAGTCCCTATTAGCTGCTCTCCAAAATCCCAGACACCTCGGATGAGCCATGTCCCCATAGGACCACGTTTGAGGTCCACAGCAACTCTGCTGGGTGGTCCATTTCCACATCACCGCTCACACTCTCCCAAGACAGTCAGAGCTCTGACGGACCAAGTTTGCTTGAGATGTTGTGTGTTTCTACTAAGGAGTTTAATGGCCTCTGTGGCTTTTAACATTCCTCATCTCTCCTCTCCTGCCTGTCCATCTCATCTCTTGTGAATTTCTCTGGATTTTACACCAAAACCTCTGCAGAAACCAGGCTGAGAACCCACACTTTTGCCTTCCAGCTCAAGCCTTTGTCCACCCCACCCACAGCATCTTTAAGCAGATATTCTAAGGAAGTCCCATTCTTTTCTCAGCACTTTAGAATCAAGTGCTTTCTGCATTTGCATCTTTCATGATCCAGTATAGGCTCTGGGTAGGTTATTTGATGGGAAATGTTCTAGCAAATTTAAAGAACATCTCCAGAAGATTGAACTACAGAGATGCCTTCATTTCTTTATTTCTCTCACCTTTTTAAGTGTCACAAAGTCATTCTCGGCAGATGTGCGCTTGTTGACTTCATCCTCATACCTGTGGGGACCCAGGGACACAGCTGTTAGATTGGTTGTCTTTTGTTTCCTTTTTACTTTTACTTGTCCTAGCGAAATCACACCAAATACTCCATTCTCTGGGAATATCAAACATTTTTGTCTAAATCGAAGCAATGATATCCCAAGTGAGGATGTTTTCTATAAATTAACTCTCAAACAGATCAAAGACATGATCTCTAAAAGCTCTAAATATCTTCCTCACCAAAAAAAAACAAAAAAAAAATTGACAAAGATACAAATGTTCCTTGCCTTTATCACCACAAATGCAACTGGGAGATGAGTGACTTTCTGGGACAATGATTGGATGGCTCAGGTCAACATTTATCTCCACTTAGCATTTTCCCTACCACCTACTTCTTCTTAAAATCCTCAACAAGATCCTGCAGGTTGGTCAGCTCTGTGTCTTGTGACGTTCTTTCTGCAGAAAGCGTGTTCAGTTGATTCTGCAGTCTGGAGATATACTCCTGAAAGAGGGGTTCCAGGTTCGTGGTACGTGTCCTGACATCAATTTGTTGCAGCAGCTCCCATTTGGTCTTCAGCACCTGGTTCTGCTGTTCCAGGAACCGCACCTGCATTGGCCAGAAGGAAAGCACATGAGCACCAGCAGGTTCGAGTCAGTTCCAGTCCTGCTTCAAGAGACAGAGAAAACTACTCAGCTCCATCCCCCTCAGATGGATGTCAGAACATGCCGGCAGAGCTTTTGTGCTCCCTGCCTCCACACTTGGAAAGTTCTGATGGCTCCTAACATTACGTCTGGCACTTCCAAGCAGAGAACTCTTCCCCATTTCACTGCCCTCTGTCTTGTTTGCAGCTTCTCCCAAGAAAGAGGCCATCTCCCTCCCTGATCCTAGTTGAATTCCAGGCCAAAGTCCCACACTTTCTTGGGGAAAACCTAAAGCAGGCATTCACTGGCACTGCTCCTAAGGGCGATGAGTATGAAGATTCTGGAGGGCAGGGCTCCTCAGTCTGGTTTTTTAAGAGCCGTGTAAATTCCCTAGACAGGTTCTTCTGCCTTGAATCAGAAGAAAAGCCTACCCTACTCCAAAGTGACACCAATAAAGACTTTATGGGTCACAAAAATGAGAACACCTCTCTTGAAGGGAAGAATTTCACTCATTCCCAAGTAGATATTTCAGGCTCAGCTTCCCAGAATTTAATAGAATTATAACTTCTAGGTAAGGAAGTATGATCTCAGATGTCTTACCAACCCCTTCCAAAGACTGCCGTCACAATGGCCTGAACTAGTCAGTCCATTACGTATCTGTATCAGGTTTTCTGTGCTCTTAAGATTTTTCCATAAGTATTGTTTGTTTATGCTGAAATAAAAAAGCCAAAGACCTAAATAATTCCTAACTGCAGTCTGTGATGGAAGAAGTAGCCCACGAAGCCAGTATCTTTCCCAGATGGATAGGGCCAATTACTCAGGCCAGTATAACCGCACCTACGGCTCCCAGGAGAAATAAATCTCTATCATTGCCTTTCAATTAGCCTGGAAGTAGGACATCCTGAGCATCAGCGGGAGCCAGCTTCTCGTGACTCACCTTGTCAATGAAGGAGGCAAATCTGTTGTTGAGAGTTTTGATCTGCTCCCGCTCCCGAGACTTCACATTCTGTATCTCAGGGTCAATTTTCACGTTGAGAGGCTGCAGGAGGCTCTGATTGATAGACACTTCGTGGATGCCTCCCCCAGGGTATCCTCCAGGCCCAAAGCCACCAGGACCCCCAAAACCTCCAAAACCACCACCACCTCCAAAGCGGCCTCCACCAAAGCCGCCTCCACCAAAACCGCCACCTCCAAAGCCACTGCCTCCTCCAAAGCCACTGCCTCCTCCAAAGCCGATGCCACCTCCAAAGCCGCTGCCACCTCCAAAGCCACGTCCTCTGCCACCCAATCCTCCACTGGAGCCAAAGCTTCCACCTCCTCCAGCCACACTAATGGAGATGCTCTTGGTCCCTCCAAGGCCAACAAGACTCCGACTGCCAAATCCGCCTCCACCAAAGCCCCCTCCGCCACCGCCATGGCGGCTCAAGCAGGAGAAGCTGGTGGCTGATCGCCGGCTCCCTCCGGAGACCACAGCTGAGCCACTGCTGAAGCCCCGGAATCTTCCTCCACCTCCTCCTTGTCCTCGAGATTTGCAGGAGAGCTGACAACTCATGATGCCTTTGCCCAGAGAGGAAAAGTGAAGGTTGCTCAGAAGAGTTCAGGCAGGAGAGTCGATTCTGCTGTTGGAAGACTGTCAGGGTCCCCTTTTATACCCAGCACTAGGTGTTGGTGTGCATGGGTGTGGGCCCATTTTTGCATGGGTTTGGTCTGCCTGGAAGCTACTCCTGGTGAGTGATTATCAAACTAGTAGCCATTAAAAACCTACTAATCAGCTCCATCCCAGAATTTGCTATGATTGCAAACTTTTGTTTATCTGGACATCTGTCATGCAATTCCATTTTTGTAAAATCATCAGAAGAGGAGATCAGGCTGTGGGTTTCTCAATCTGAAAAAGGGCCTTCTACAGAATGCTGCTCCCTGCTCTGGAACAACCCAAGGGAGGCCAGCTACCACTTAGGCCTGTGGAGACTTGCTACCCAGCTCAGCTGATGAAATAGATGACAGGTTTAGAGACTGCCAGAGCCCCTCGGTACCAGCCTTGAAGTTCCCCTTTGCTTTTCCTTCTGCACAAGGAAGAGTTTCAACAAGCGATTGTGCAGAACACAGATGTGATGTGGGGAAATATACATCCTCTCAGAGAAACAGATGACCTAGGGTACTTCAAAAGAACTGTCAGTTTGCAAAACATCTTGACTCTTCCTTCCTTCCCATGCCACGTGAAGAATATGCAGAGTAGCCAGTCCCTGAGGAGAGGAGAATTTTCTTTCCTGTAACCGGAAGTCTTTAGAACCATCAACTCTGTGAATTTTCTACCTAAAAACCCAGAGGCTGAGGAGGGTCTTGAGGACAGTTCCTCTATTCCTGGGTCTGCCTGACTCTGGGTACCTAACAAAAGGTTGCAATCAAAGGCTTTACACAAGTCCAAGATCCTAGAGTACATTGTTTGGGCTAGTCAATAATCACGTATTGCCCAGTGATCAAAGCAATTAGGAAGCAGTTAGGAAGTTGGGCGCCTCGATGACACGCAGAGGTGGATGAACATCAGAAGCTGCACTGAGTCACCAGGTATACAGAGCATCCGTACCTAAACTCAACCACGGTCCTCCCTTGGTCTATGTGGCCAAATACACGGGAGAGGCAGTGTGCAGGAGGAGGAGTGAACTTAACATCGGACTCCTGAGTTTGGGTCTCAGTTTTGCCATTCACTGGCTCTGTGACTTTGAATTAAACACTGAGCCTCTGCGTTTGGGGTGACTAGATGCAAACTGTTCCATTTACAGTGGATGAGCAATGAGGTCCTACTGTATAGCACAGGGAACTATATCCAATCTCTTGTGATAGAACGTGATGGAAGGTAATATGAGAAAAAGAATATATATATATATACACATACATATACATATACATATATACACATATATGTGTATGACTGGGTCACTTTCCCATTCAGCAGAAATTGGCACAACATTGAAAATCAATTATATTTAATAATAAATAAATAATAACTCTGAGGCTTTATATTCTTACCTAAAAAGTGAGAAGTTCCTATAAAGTGTTTTGAAAACCATGACACACAATACAAATGTTAGGTCTCCTAACTCTTTGGGGTGAAGCAAAGGTTTCTCCTTTTCCTTTTACCATTGGCATCCTCTTCTCCCTTCTGACGGCTATGACCATACCCTCCATACAGGTACCACAAGTGACAGAACCAGGATTTCTCAGATCCTAGGACAGAGTTAGCATGAAAGAGTGTGAAAGAAAGAAAGAAAGAAAGAAAGAAAGAAAGAAAGAAAGAAAGAAAGAAAGAAAGAAAGAAAGAAAGAAAGAAGCTTTGAGCTTAAGTCCCAGTTTCATTGTATTTTGGTTAAACGGCTTTGGATAAATAAGCTCTCTTTAAAAGCCTTTTAAGTTGTAAAAATGCAAGTGAAATCATTGCTAATTAAGCAGTGAATGTTTAATAGAGCTAGTATAGTCACTCACGTGTGATGTATGAAATTCATGACACGAACTATATTTTTATGAGCCACAAGAACACTTTATAGCCCATCAGGTATTCAAAGCAATGTCATTTGTCTCTATTTAGCAGTACTTTTATAAGGGAAGTTGTGTGATAAACTGGGAAGCGCCTGTCTAGTGGTAACGGTTGAGTCCCTCAGCCAGAAGTTAACCATGTGACCTTGGCTTAGTACCTCTCTTGCCAGACCTCGCTTTCCTCACCTGTGGACTGAGGGGTCTGGAAACCAACAGGAACGGGAAGAACATCAGATGAGGGCTCAGAGAAGCTGCAACCAGCTGACTCTAGGACCTAGGAGCAGCCGTCAGCCTTTCTGAGCCTGGGTTTTCTCATCCGTAAAATGGGGATGCTCAGGACTACAGACTCCTAGGGGCCCCTCCAGTTCAGAAGCCAGTTTGCGCTTCAAACAGATGTTAACAGGTAAAGCCCCGACTGCTGAAGCCAACTCTGGAGGAACCTGGAAAATGAAACCCACACCCTGCTTTCAATTATTTTCTCACTAAGGATCAAGGGAGAAAACAGCATCAGCAAAACAGAGGGAAGCCAGAGAGGAAGAAGGGCCACAGGTGGGGCTTCAGCTAACAAAGGAGAGTTTGGGCATCAGGTAGGGATGGAGAATCCCCTGCAGGTTTGGGCAATTAGGATCTGAAAGGCACAAAAGCATTTTATCTCCATTCCCCAACTCTAAGTTTCTCCGGAGTTTGTATGTCTGTTGGTCAAAGATGCCTAGAAACAGAATTGACTGATATAGAATTCTGTCTTTGAAATAGCATTTCACCAAGGTACACAAACTATTAGATATAAAATAAGCTATAAGGATATAATGTATAACATGGGGATATAGCCAAGAATTTATGATAACTATAAATATAACCTTTAAAAAATTGTGGGGAGTTCCCCTTGTGGCTCAGCAGTAACAAACTCAACTAATATCCATGAGGATGCATGTTTGGTCCCTGGCCTCTCTCAGTGGGTTAAGGATCCGGCGTTGCCGTGAGCTATGGTGTAAGTCACAGACGTGGCTTGGATCCCAAGTTGCTGTGGCTGTGGTATAGGCTGGCAGCTATAGCTCCAATTCGACCCCCAGCCTGGGAACGTCCTTATGCCGCAAGTGCAGCCCGTGCTCCACCCCCAAAAATATTTGTGAATCACTATATATTGTACACCTATAACTTGTATAAAATTGTATAGCAACTATACACTTCAATTTTAAAAAACCACTATTGGTAGGTTAAAAAAAGAAAGAAATAGCATTTTACCACCTCTTAATGTTGATTGTGACAGCCAGAACCCAAGGCTGTTGCTTCTCCTTTTACTCTTTCTCTCTCCTTGGTGTCAGAGCTCAGTGTACCTGGGAACAGGCAGAGAACTTCACCTCTTCTTCTGGGATTCCACATGAGCCATAAAACTTCTTAACATGTTTGAGAAAAGTCTTCCTGAGATTTGGAGTCCCTGGGATGTAAGATCTCCAGGCTCTCACTCTTCCATAGGGTAGGAGTACTTCTGCTGTTTCTGCTGTTTGTCTAAACACCCTGATTGGTTTGCATCTGCATCCTTGGGACAGGGGAGAGGGGAGGTGTGTGCATTATCTCCATCATCTCCAGAGCTGGACATTCCCAGAGGACCAAGACTGTCTCTGCCCTTCTCCCTATAGGTTTAAGTTCACGCCATTCACTATTAAGCAGAAATAACGCTTCTCTGATAAGACAGAGAGGTGGAAGTGTCAGAATCTTGCGATGGGGATGTTGCAGAAGGGTTGCCTAGGTAACCGTAGAAGCAGATCTTTGCAGACACTTCCCATCACCTGTTCTGTGCAGACACTAAGCAAGCACAAGGCCTCGTGTCCAGGGGCAGCAGAGAGCACTGTCAGGGTTGGCCAAGCAGGTCTCCCTCAGGAACCCCTTTCTCGTGGGCAGTAGACATGGCATCTGGAGTTACTGACCCTTGGAGGGGACAGGAGTAGTTTGTTGCCTTGTTGGGCCTCCTTGTCGGGACCTCAAATATCTCCCACTTGCACAGCACTTTGTCTTTGATGAGGTTTTTGTTTTCACATTCCTGGTCTCATCTTCAAACTGCTGACAGTCTTCTGAGATGAGAATTATTACAGACAGCAGAATGGAGGCGTGGGAGGGTTTGCTGTAAGGACATAGGGCTTGAGCCCAGGGCACGTGTTGTTTTTTGTCCCAGGGCCCCTTACATCTCTCCAGACACCAGAGGGTCCAGATCAGCTATCCTTCTCCTTCTCAAGTAAGAATCCCCTTCTCTAGAAAGCTTTTTCTGATCCGCCCCGCAGGGCGTCCTCCCCCCAGCCCCACCCCAGTGCCCTCTCACTGTCACACCTGGGCTTTTGTTTCCCCTTATCCACCTGCTTTCTTACACCTCTGTCTCAGGCTCAAGCTGTCTTTGGGTCTCTACCCACAAACTCCCAAACTGAGTTCTCAAACTGGAGTCCACGGAACTGTCCATAAAGAGTGCACCCTGGGCTCCAGACGGTTCCTGCAAAACTGGCCGCTTGCCCAGGGGTGTACGGTTTCGCTGGGGAGAGAGAGCACAGCTCTTCCAGATCCTCGCCAGAGCCCATGACCCAAATATCTCCCACACCACCGTCCTGAATTGTTCTCACTTCCTTTGTTCTTGATAGCTGCCCCAGGCCCCGGCTCCCAGAACCGGCTTCTGCACACAGCATTGCCTCTTTGTGCCACTGACTCATCTCTCTCTGGCCACTGCTTCCCAGCTACGAGTGGGGGCCCCGGAAAGAGGTCTTTGCCATATCAGGATGCTCGCGGCTTCTACTTGCACCCACGAGGGTGGGGCTGCTGGGCAGGGAGAACAGAGGAGGGGAGGGCTACTGTGGGTGGGGGCCGGGGTAGGGGGAACAGAATATGATAGGCTATCAGATGGAATGTGAACAAGAGGGGTGGTCCCAGGAAGTCTGTATGTCACCAGCTAGAAAGGATGGCAATAACTCTTGGCATCTTGCCACTCTGTGCCAAGTGTGAACACAGCTTGCAGCCCTCTCGGGGCATCGCTGCAGGAGACGGCAGCGGATCGCCAAGGGCTCAGCACGAACAAGTTTCAGAGGCCCTCCTGTTTCTCTCTTTGGGCGCAGAGGCTCACAGGGCTGGGAACTGAGCCCAGGTGTGACTTGACAGAAGAGACAGCGAGCTAGGTGCTCACACCCAGGAGCGCTGCTTGGGTGGGGGGTGGCGGGTCCATGAAGAGTAAAGCGAAAGTGTCAGCTGGGAAGTTGTCACCTGCCCTGTACCAGCATCACCAGCCTCCCTGGTGGGGATGGCGGCGGGGGAGGGGGGGGTGCCGCAATCTTGGCTGTTGTAGGGAAGCTGGGAGCTTGAGAGTGTCCTGGGGACTGGAGGGCCCTGGGGCCGACACTAGGGTAGGCGTGACCCAGTGGGTGAAGCCCCCTGCAGGGAGTGGAGTGGGGCTGGTCCTGAAGCAGGGAGAGCGAGCAGTCTGTCCCGCTGCTGATCTCAGTGTGGTTGAAGGAGCACCAGGCAGTTTGCACAACATTTTAACATCTCCCAACACCCCTGGGCTTTGCTCTCTCCCTCCCACCGTCCCCCTCTCTTTCCCACCTTCACTTCCCTTCTTCCTGGATCAGCAGTCAAGAGATTGAGCTTCAGTGGATCTACAAGATTATTCTGCACCTTCCAAATCCTTGTTCCTGCAGGAAATTCCTACAATCCCAACCCCCACGCAGACCTGATGTGACTCTGGAGTCCTGGCCTTTCTAGGGGCAGCAGTTTTTTTTTTTTTTTTTTCAGACAAAATGGAAGGTTTACTTCTCTCTCACAGCAGAGTCTGAGCTGGCAGGCAGAGGGTAGGACAGCTCCGCTCCCCAGGGCTGCCCAGAGACCCAGGCTTCTCCTCTTTTACTATTTCTCTGCCACCTCCTCTGCTATCACCCTTGTCTGCACGGTCAAAGCTGGCTCAGCATCTTCCTCACCCTGCAGGACAGGGCAGAAAAAGACAGGGTGGGGCCGAGTCTAGGGGCAGCAGCTTCTTAGACAGCAAGTCGGAGAGCATCGCATTCAAGGGGGTTGGCAGCTTGGATGAGCTTGGAAAAGCGGGTCTGTCTTTGCCATAGAACTCGGACAACTTTCATCCCAGGGGTGATCCGTCTCTACCAGCTTCCCCTGAGAGTTGGGGAAGGAATAATGCGGGGCAATGGAGGGGGAAGAGGATCTAAGTTCTCCTAATGGTGAGGCTGGGGGGTGCCAGGTGAGGCTTCTTCACTGGCGTTTTAGCAGCGGCACTGAGCTCTCTGCCTGGTGATGGGGCGGGGGGGGACCAGCCTCCTCGGTGCCTAGCAGATCAGGGGCCCTCAAAGGACTGAATGGGCCAGGCTCCTCATCCTCCTCTGTGAGGTCCTGGTAGGGAAAGGTGTGTGCAGGGAGCTCCTGAGGCTAGACCAGACCTGAGCTGCCCTGTTCCAGTGGGGTAATAGAAACACAAGCTTCCAGACACTGGCCTATGGGGCTCCCTCCCGTCTCCTAGGTCTTTTCCTTGACTTCTGTCCCATCATAAAAAGTGACCACAGCATCCTCAGAGAAAAGAATTCTAGAGAGTCTCTGTTTAGGAGGAGAAAAGCCCTGCTGATAAAGTACGCTTGCAGGTGGCTCCATGTGCTGGATAAGGACAAGGATTGGTGTCACACACCTGGAATGAACTCCAGCCCCGCCACCTGTTAGCTTCTCGACCTTAGAAGAGTTACCTACCCATTCGTAGACTCTATTTCCTCATCTGCAAACTGGGCATGATAGTACTTCTTTACCTCAGAGTGTTAATATAAAAATAGATAAAATAATTGGAGAGTTAAGGGGAAGGAACGGGCGGGACTGGGAGTTTGGAGTTAGTAAATGCAAACTATTACATTTCGAATGGATAAACAATGAGGTCCTACTGTATAGCACAGGGGACTATATCTAATCTCCTGGGATAGAACATGATGGAAGATAGCACGAGAAAAAGAATATGGATACATATTATACATATGTGTTTATATGACTGGGTCACTATGCTGTGCAGGAGAAATTGACACAACACTGTAAATCAACTATAGTTTAATTTAAAAAACAAAAATAAAGAAAATAATTGGGATAAAATATTGAAATGAAATAATACATGCAGCGCTTAATGCAATTTCCCCCTAGCTGAAAGCAAAGGTTTCTACTTTCGCATTGCCTGTAGACGTGGCAGGAAATGTCTGGAAATTCCAACAGTGTGGTAATAAAATAAAAACAGCATCACTCTTTAGGCTGCGTCTTGCCACCTGACCATGCAGCCCTAATTGGGGCTCACAAGGCCACCTCCCAGGCCCCCCTACTCCTTAGAGGTCTTGTCCCTCACGGAGCCTACGTCCCAGCTGGCAGTCAGCTCAGCCCTGCTCGGGTATAAACCAGCCACTCATTGCAGAGCTGGTGGTAATGGATCCAGGGTGGGAGCCTCCCCCCTATGAATGAGTATTTCTTTTAAAAGGGGGACTCTGGAATGCTTCAAGCCCTGCAAGAATGAAGCCACAGGGAAGAGTGAGGGTCAGGACTCCACCTTGTCTCCAAAGAAGCAGGTCCCCAGCCGTGCCTCTGCTCATGCCCCACCCTCACTCCAGCACCTTCTCGAGGAAGAACAGGAGGGAATGACAGCTCCCTTCGTGTTACGACTCGGAGCACCCTTGCAGGTGTCTTTTCATCTTGACCATCTCCTTCTAAAAACAAGTAGGGCAAACACTAATACACTCATTTCACACCTGAGCAAACGGAGCCTCTAAGATAGCACAAAGACCTGCCTGAGGTCACCAGGTGAGTCCCCACGTGGCAGACCTAGGGCTGATACCAGTGTCTTCCGGTTATACAGCCTTCTGTGAGCCCCACTTCTGCCCACTGTACCCTCTTCTGCCTGCTCCCAGCGCAGAGCTTTAATGAAATCACTCTGCCCCTTTGAAAGGCTCTCCATCCCATTCTAGTCTCTGTATTCTGTGCCAGCTCAGAAACGTGTTAGAGACCACTTGGCTGATCCCTCCCTCAGAGGAAAAAACTGAATTCAGTGACTGGTCACGGTCACATGTCTAAAGGGTGACAGGGCCAAAACCCTACAACTCTGCCACACAGAGCCATACAGCAAGGGATTTCAGAGCCAGAAAATCCCCCGGGTAGGCCAACAGCAGGGGCTTAATAAATAACACCATCAACGCTCAACTACCCACAATGATGGAAACGGGAAGTAAACAGGAGTGTCCTTCCCAGGCTACTAAATTTTTCATAGCAAGTCTTCCCCCAGGCTGGTAAGGCATCAAACCATCTGCTCCCTCTATTCACACTCCTGTGGGTATCCAGGAAAGGGGCCAACAGGTTGGGTCCAAGGGCAAGATAACCCAACCCTCACTCCATCAGACCCTCCATCAACACACGCAGGCTATTATCCTGCCCTGGGACGCACTGCATTTCTTCCCCCTGGTCCTGCAAGGTGCACACCTTTCCCAGGTGGCACATGGCAGGTCACGAGTACCAGTGGGGTGGCATGAGTCTCCGACCACACCACCGTGCTGGGTGTCCTCACCATGGAAACTTGTTTACGCATTATAAAGCCAAGAGAGAAGATGACTAAGAAGGTAGCCAAAAAAAAAAACGGGCACTCCCCTGGAGCCCAGCCAGGTTTCTCTAATCCCAAACACACCTTCGCAGTTAGCACAGCCTGAGTTCAGACACTCAGATGTGAACCTGTTAATAAGGGGTGGTATCAATGGCAGGACCCTCTCCTGCCTCCTTTAGGAGCACAGAGATAGAGTGCTATGTCCTCCACTTGCCCAGAATGTTCTTCCAACTCCACCAGGTATAGGACGAAAGGAAATCAACTGTGCTGACAACAGAAAAAAATTAAGGCTGAGAACCAAAGGGACTAATCAACAACTCCACTGCCTACAGAGTAGGAGTAAGAGAAGAGTAGGGACGTATAGGATGTTGGATTCAGAAAGCAAAGCCGGGTACCTGCCCCCACCCCTGCCACACCCGATCGCATCTTCCAAATAATCGAGGTTAACTAAAGACTATAACTTAGAGGAGTGGCAAGAATGGCCTCATCTGCATCTTCATCACATGCACACCCTGCATGGAACAAATCCAGGCTCAAGGACTGAATTCCAGCATTTTCTTAACTGAACAAATGAAGATGTTCTCCAAATCACCTCTCAGATCAGCTCAGACCAAGATTAAACTGTTAAACCTTTTTAAACAATTGGTCATGGATTCCTGTCATGGGTCAGTGTTAAGAAACTGACTAGTATCCATGAGGATGCAGGTTCGATCCCTGGCCTTGTTCAGTGGGTTAAGGATTGTGTGTTGCCATGAGCTGTGGTGTAGGTTGCAGATGCAGCTCGGATCTGGCGTTGCTGTGGCTGTGGTGTAGGCCGGCAGCTGCAGCTCCAATCCCACCCCTAGCCTGGGAACTTCTGTAGGCCATAGGTGTGGCCCTGAAAAGAACAAAAAAAAAACTGATCAAAATATTTTGGAAGTTGAATCTGAAACATGGGGAATGAAAAGAAAGGAGGAATATGGGGACTTTAGGAAGGTGATGGGGAAAGAAGCCATGAGTTCTCAAGATGGGAAGTGGTTCCATCCAGGGTTTGATTCTGAAGCACCCCTGCCTCGAGAAAGGCCAGTCTACTCAAGTATCTCCAAAGGAGATCAACTCAGTCCCTCAGAGGACACCCCCTTCCACTGTTCCTTATGGTAATGGTGTGGTCCATCTTCAGTGAGACCGACATTCATACACACCCTCAGTCATCTTCTGTCTCCTTTCGAGTCTCTTCTCTGCCCCAGTTCTTGCTCCTGAGTTCACACTAGCTTTCTTGAACTTTCCAAATGCTTGGGACTGAACTCAACACCCACAGGGAGACCTTTCTCCCACTACCAGAGAGCTCCCTACCCAAAAGGATTCAGTTCTTTCCTTAGTCTTTACAACCAACAGAGCAGAATCAAGAAAAAGCCTTTTTCTTTTCTTTTGATCCTCAAATTATTCCTAAGAATCTTTCCGAATTATTCAAATTACATGCTCTTTACTCCCACTGCCTCTGGGAATTGCTGCCTTACAGTAGCCAGGACAGGTCCCATCACTCTGTGTAAAGGAGCGTTTGTACCAGCAGAGGACACTCGATACTGAAAGAACCAACAGATCCTATTGACAGATTGGAAACGGGGCGTGGACACCAAGGAGGGATGGGATCACCCAAGGTGAACCTGGGAAGGTCACAAGTTGACTAAGACGGCACCATTTTTCTGATAATGGCTTGGCAAGGAGTGCCACCTTCCCCGCAGCAGACATGGGAGGGGCAAACACGGCGACACAAAGCATCCCAGGGCAGTGTGGGTACCCAGCCTTCCAAGGAACAACCAGAAGTTGCTGGCACCACCCAGACGTCTTGTGGGCATCTTTCATCTGGCACAAGTCTTCAACCAAATGCAGTTCCAGGAAGCAACTTTATAGGCCACTGCTCTGGATTCCAGCTATAGTCAGCCTGTTAGCCTTGCCCTCTACACAATGAAAGGGGCTGTAGTGTCGCTCTCATCCCTTCCACCTGCCCAAACCCTGACCATATTTCTAGGCTCTTCTCGACTTGTAGCTCCTCAGCTTGTGGACATTCTGCTCACACTTGACTCTTCTTCCTGGCTGCATCTTGAAATGTGCTTGTCTGTTCTTGATTCCTTTCTCTCTCTCTCAAGAGAATAAATTTCTTTACTGTTAAATGAAACAGAAATTAATAAAACCTGTTCACTGTTCAGAAGTCCATATAATATCATCTGAGATGGAGATAGTGACTTTCTACAACCCCTTCCCCTTAATGCCCGTGCACGCGCGTGCGCAGACACACACACACACACACACACACACAGAAAGAAAATTGTACAGTTGAAAATAATGTTCTTCATATTCTTCCCTGGATATCTAAAAATGTCCTCAGCCACAAAAATGTCCTAAAGCAGCAGTACTGCCCTAGGGATCTTTAGGAAATCTGTGGAGACAAGGTTGGCTTGTCACTGTGATTTAGGGGAGCTGTTAACGACATTCAGTGAGCACAACTCAGATTATGCTAGTGCTCCTGACCAACTTTTGACCACCCTGCCATGTATAATGGTTCAGCCCAGAGCCCAACACAGATGACATACACATGCAAAGTAGCTTCGCTCAGCTTGCAGATATACTGAGCTCTTGAGGAAGGCTACTACTGTGTAAATGAAGAGAAGGCTGTATCTTCCTATCATTAAGAAGCCCATGGGAGTTTTTACCTTTTTTGGAAAATTGTGGCATCGATGGCAAAGTTGCTCATAGTGTTTATATTATCAATACAGCATACCTACACCAGCCCAAATTTGTAACTGGTTGAACACATGCTGATTCTACATGTTGGTGCAAACATCCGATGCTTCCTTATGTTTTCTATGAGAGTTCTGCTTGAGAATATGCAAGGTGAAATAGATAGGACATAATTACCAGGATTTTTTTCATTTTGTGTCTCCTTTATATTGCAGTTAAGGCTCTGTGTTGATTTGTTTTAATTTGTACATGATTCTAAGATATACTATCTATTTTTTCCTTTCCCTGACAATAAAAAGGTGTTACTTTATTTTTGTTACAAAACAGAGGGCAATGAGACTGATACCTTTTGAATAACTGACATTTAAAAAAGAATATTCTTGGTAGTTCCCATTGTGGCTCCGTGGGTTAAGAACCCAACTAGTATCCATGAGGATGCAGGTTTGATCCCTGGCCTTGCTCAGTGGGTTAAGGATCTGGTGTTGCCACAAACTGTGGCTTAGGTTGCATATATGGCCTGAATCTAGTGTTGCTGTGGCTGTGGCATAGGCCATGCCTCCTATTTGATCCCTACCCGGGGAACTTCCATATGTCACGGTGCTTCCCTAAAAAGAAAAATAAAAGAATATTCTTTTTCAAAACAAATTTTAGTAATGTCTATAAAGTCCCTGTTAAGATTCCCACACGTGTTTTTGACAGAACAGGGCAAGGAACTATAAGACTTCTTCACAGTTCCTCTAAGAGATAAACAGAAGATCCCCATTCCAATGAAGACGGTTCTGAGAAGTTACAGTTCCTAAAATTTCTTGCAAAACAATGGGTTCTAGTTCAAGGTCACTTTTTGGAATTCTCTCTCCCAAGGGCTAGTGAGGAGCTAGTGAAGACCTTCCCCCTCCAAGGGAAGGAATAGAGAGGGCAGAATTGAGCTAAGCTGAACTAGGATCTGAGAAACAAGGATTGCAGGAAGAGCTGCTGGATTCTGCTGTTTTCCCAGGAGTGCTAGTTGGTTGTCTTAGGAGATCGTGGGAGAGGAGAAAATTGGTATGTGAGGAGGGGGGAAGGCAGAAAGTTCATTCTTCTCTAAAGTTAGATGAATCTCAGGACCCCATCAGAGAGGTGGCTGTGTAAGAGCCACACCATTTTAGAAAGAAACTTTGGCCAGTCGTGGATTGGCACTGAGGGTTGCAACATTATGACCATTCAAGAAGGAAGAATGACCCCTGACGGGGTCCATCAGCCAATGGGCAGAGGGAAGGATTCCATCCTTCTAGCTACAACACTAGGAGCAAGACACGTGGATCCAGACCCTGGAAGAGGAAGTGTGCACAGATAACTTAAGGTAAGGGCAAAACGAGGCTGAAACTGGGTCATGGGATGTGGCATATGGACAGAACTCACAGCCAGATTCCATAAGGCTCATCTGCTAAAGAACACAGGATATCTGAGAAATAAGGGTAAACACGTCTGTACATTTGTCCTTGCATCTGCATAGATACCTTTGGAAGGCTATCTGAGGATCTGTGTCTCCACAGAGAAAGGGGACTTGGGGGTGAGAGATAGAAGAGTTCTTATCACAGTTGTACCTATAGGTTTCCCTCGTGATTATTTCTACTTGGCTAAGCACCAAGCATCAAATCCACACTGGACCTATCCAAGGATGTAATGCTGAGTCTAAGATTTTTGAGAGGTCACCATTTGATCTGGGGAACCTCCATATCTTAGCCCCTAAAGAATTATGACTGGACTCGTGGCCTTTAAGTTTTCTGCATTATAGCATGTTTCTCCTGTATACTTCTGGCTTTCCTACAGGGAGTTCTCTGCAATTCTCTCTCTACTCTTTCCTGAGTTACTAACTTGCAAATTTTGATGACTCCAGTTTATACCGCTAGCTCCATAATTACATGGATAACTTGAAGGCACCTAAAAAAAGGGCTGACTCATCATTTCTGCCCACTAGCCTTCTTGCTGTGTTCTCTGTTATTACCTAAGCCAGGAATGTGGAGCCACCCACCTCCCCAGCCCACATCCAATCCATCACCAAGTCCCAATGATCTGACTCTTAACTCCTCTGGAATGCAGAGCCTCATCCTCATTTCTGGCCACTCTACCACCTCTAAGGACTTGGACCTGGGTGCAAGCCTTAATTGACTTTTGCCTGTATCTTTGTAATAATCTTCTAACAAGACTTCCTACCTCCCATATGGGCTCTTCCAATCTGGCCTGAGTGATCCCTCTAAAACACTAATCCAGCCACATTGCTCTCCCATAAAAATTTTGCTGGATCCACCTCATCTGTCACAGTTATTTCAACCATAAACGTTCTTTTTAAAATGACACTGTTATGAGCAGATCTCCCATAGACAGACTAGATTTCTTAGGAGATTCTCAAGTACAAGACAAACGGTGGCTCCTGCTCAGTTCTTATTCCACTAACAGTAAGGCTACTCTACTCCTTTCCCTCCAACTGGTCAAGTACTCAGTAGGTTGTAATAAGTCAACCAATCAGTCCCATGACCCTATCTGAGACCTTCTGACCCACCAACTAGAATCTAGACTCTGCTGAATGACTATAAGGCCCTCCTTTATTAGATTTAACTCATCGCCTCATTTCTTGTCACTAACTTCATGCTCCTTCAGATTATTGGTTACTTCATGCAATTTCATCCTTCCATGTCTTTACTCATATTATTCCTTCTGCCGTAAATATTCTTAAACGTTCTTGTCAGTCTTGAATTTCCTTGTCTGCCTGAAAAACTCCTATTTTCCTCTAAAACCCTACAGACATCACTTTTTCTCACTCTTACTTCTATATGTACCATTTCTATAAATTGCATATGTTTCATTGCATGCGTTATTATAACACATGTTCATATTCTCCATCACCCAAGTCTTTGAGGGCAAGGAACCTGTCTTACTCATCAGAGTGTCCCCAGTGTTGGGTCTTGTCCCCGACATGCAGCATATGTGCAGGACCTTTCTGTTGAACTGACAAAATTCAGATTTTCCTTTGCTGTCTTTCTAGTACTAATGCATTTGGGCACCTGATCATACTCATTTTAGTTCCTCATTTTATACTAACACAGGGTTTTCATGTAGTCCTGTGACCAGAAAAGTTCTGATAAGTTTCATTATAAATTACGGAGGACTCTGTTTTGTGTCTGACTTTACCAAGAAAACCCAAGTCCAAAAAGAGGAACAAGGGTATTCCCAATACTGAAATGTATCTAAAGAAACCTGTAACCTAGAAAGATATTGGAAAATGTGTGTCAGAGTCCTAGAATATATCACAGTTCATTCAACAGTGTCCCCAGCATGGCATCTGGTGGTCCCAGAGGTCTTCTCTCCCATGGAAGAGGGTAAAGCACCTCCCTCCAGGCCATCCAACTCCCATTGTTCTAAATCTGCAAGCACTAAGCCACTCATTGTGACTAATTCAGTTTCCCAGGCATCTTGATAAGCAGATGTCACCAAAAACGTTGGTTCCCCACAAGCTGATACACAGACATTCTACTTCACATAGCTGTCTCTTACACGTTTGACCTACAAGTACCAGGCCTCAGAAGCAGATTCAGCTTGGGTTCACTAAAAAAATCAATTTTCTGTCTCTACAGAGCTGTCGCTGGGCCACAGTGACCATGTCAGGTTACTTCCCTCCTTGCTGTCCCTGACAGCCAGCCACCTTCTTTTACTCATCTGTGACTCCCTTTTAATTTCCTCTCACTCCTATTTAACACATTCACAGTTCACAAAGCACTTTCACATTATATATTTTATCCTCTTCATGTCTGGAGGCCAGTGTCCTTATCCCCATTTCACCTGCAAGATAGCCGAGGACCAGAATGGTCAAGGGACTTGTCCAAGGAGCCACACATCCACGAGCTGTGAATTATCTTCCTTTGCCCCATAAATACCATGGTGGATGAAGCCCAGGTTTTCTGAATCTAAGACCCTTGTTCTTTCTGTCCACTGTAATGCCATCCAGACCCCCACACCAGTCAGACACAAAGCAGCTCTGGTCAGGGGGTGTCTGGGGAGGAGGGAGGGAGTTCACTGATGGGTACTGATATAATACTCATGTAGATCTACGCACTCTCTGTTCTCCTTAGCTCTGGCATTCACTGGGGGTAAGAATATTTTTTCCTAATTGGAAGCTAAGACAACTGATCCTCAGAGAAGCTGACTGACTTTTTCAGGGTCATAGCATCTCTGGGAGACTAATGTTAGGTTGTTCCTTAGTAGTTGCTCAGACTACTGAGCTGTCTGGACACGAGTAATCAATGCTACAACAGCCCAATCATTGTCATCACTGTCACCACCATTATCCCTAAAACTGGCACTCACTGAGGGCTTATTGTGTGCCAAGCCATGTTCACTCATCCTCTCATTCAATCCTCACAATAATTTCCAAGAGGAAGGCATTATTATCCCTCTTTCAGAGATAATAAAATTGAGATGTGGAGAGGTCTATAATAGACCTAGTACACAGCGATGGTCCAAACCCAAGAATATCTGATTCCAAACGTCCATGCTTCTGGCCACTATGCTATTCCCTCGTACTACTTCAGAAATATGGGCTGTATGTCCACAGCTGACTTCTTAAATTCAGCAGAGCTTTGGATAGTGGCCTGAAAAAAAGAGGAAAAGACTACCCAGCTCTCTGTTACCACTCTTGGTTCTTGAGCTCCCCAAGCCACCACCTGTACTGTGGCTGTCATAGCTGCTGACCCCGTGTTACCCACACCCCTCTCCTCACTGGCTGTTCCACATGAGCGATTACTTTTACATGTAATATTTTCCCCTCTTCTCAATGCCAGACTCCTCCTTCCCAAGATACTCGTTCACTGCCCTTTCCAAGAAAGACTTCTTAGTTGAGTAAGACCTGTTACCCCAGACTCCTTCGCTTCTCCATGACACCTCCGCCCTAGAAAGAGCTTGCTCTAGTTAAGTGTTAAATGTTTAAAGTTAAATGTTGCCTGACCTGCCTCCCCAACCTGCTCATGTTCAGGTGTCCCAGCTCCTCCGCATATCGTGGGGCTCCAGGTTCTTCTCCCACAGAGCACCCCTCCCGGTTGGACAGTACCGTGAACAAAGGAGATGAAGAATCAGAGAGAATTTCAAATGCAGTTTATTGCAGCATCACAAAGAAACAGGGAATTGAAGACCTCTCCACAAAAGACAACTGGCTTATACCTTATGTACAAGACCAAAGCAGCACAGAGCTTGTTGCCAGGGTTAGGCTAAGGAGCTGTCCATAGCTTGGTGCTCTATGCCCAGCAAAGAAGTCATGGGTCTGACCAGCCCTCCTCTGGCTGACTTAGGGAGGTGCTTTGAAATGTGATGTGTGTGGCCATGATCCGTGAAGCTTTTCTCAGGCAAAGCACAAAGCAGGGTCAGAGCTGGGAGACGGAGATTGCCACTGACCTAAAAATCTTCTTTGGGAGGCAGAGCAGAAAAGAAAGCTGGGGAACAAGGGTGGGCCAGTGTAACTAACCGGAGCTCTTTTCTCCAATAAGCCTGGGGCAATCAGAAGCATATTTGGTGGCAATGGAGAGGGAGAGCTACTGGGAGGGGGGGGGGGCTCTTTATCTGGACACCCCTTGGGAATAACTGGTGCTAGAAGCGAACTTAATGCTGGAACCGCCCCCGGAGATCTTGGTGCTCCCAGAGCTGGATCCCCGGCCTCCAGAGGAGCTGAAGCTGCTTCCAGAGCCTCCTCTACGGCCGCCGCTGCTGCCTCGGGAGCCGCCGTAGCCGCTGCCGCCGCCGCCGCCGCCACCTCCGGAGCTGTAGCTGCCACCGCCCCCTCTAGAGCTATAGCTGCTACCGCCGCCGCCGCCGCCACCTCCGGAGCCGTAGCTGCCGCCTCCAGAGCCAAAACCGCCGCCTCCTCGGCTACTGCCTCCGCTGATGCTGGTATGGCTGGTGCTCACGGCTGCAAGGGAAGACTCGGTTATAATCAACCCGGATTCCCTCTCCCACCCAGCAACCCCGAGTGTCCCCGAGAAATCGGCTGGTACTTACACACACTCACGTTCGGGGTACACTCTCCAGACATCCTGTAGGAAAAAGAAAAGCAAATCCTAATGACTCCAGCTTCACAAACTGCTTCCCCAGACCCTCTCAGCCATCTCAAAGAGTCTCCCCATCCAGGGCTCCTTCGATCCTCTTGATCTGAAATCTAACCCAGTCCTTTCTGGCTCCCCAAACTCAGTCATTTTTCTCAGCATGAGGACAGACGGCATGAGTAGACTGCCCATACAAAGTAGATAAGAGTCTTGCAGCTAATGCCCGTCACTTCCAAAGGCCTTGTCTTTAATCCAGATGACTCTGAGCTAGCCCAGAAGAAGAATAAATTGCTCTCTCTCAAAGAGCTTCATCGGGATGCTTCGGCCCTCAAAAAAGAAAGGCTTTCCTCCTACATCTTCAAGTGCAATCAGCACCCAAGGGAGGAAGCGTATAGAAAGTGGCCAAACTGCCCACGGTCCCTTCCTCACCTGATTTCTTCTCCTTCCAGGAGGGTCCTATAGGTGGCAATCTCCACGTCCAAGGCCAGCTTGGTGTTCATCAGCTCCTGGTAGTCCCGCAGCAAGCGGGCCAGGTCCTCCTTGGCCTTCTGCAGGGCGTCCTCCAGCTCATTCAGCTTGTTCTGGGCGTCTTTGAGGGCATTCTCACCACGCTGCTCTGCATCGCTGATGGACTGCTGCACTGCAGAGATCTGAGAAAGGAGAATCCAGCACATGATACTCTCCAATGACCTAATCCCTCCTTGGCCTTTTCATCTCAAGTCGATCTCTCCACCCCAGTGAGGCCAATATTCTGGGCCCAATGCAACCACAAGAGTTTACATCATCTCATGCATTCACCAGCCTCTGGGTGGCACATCACTGTGTCAACTTCCATAAATAAAGGTGATGCAGCCCCATCTCAACCCTGAGTTTATTCTCCTTCACCCCTTACAGACCGAGCTTCTTCTAGATGTCTACCCTGAAACCTTCTGGCTACCTTTCCTCTCACTCACCACCTCTCAAGTCTCACTTTGAGCTGGCCATGGGCTAGATCACTCATGAGCATCACATCTATTTCTCTCCTAGGTCATTTTCACAAATTTCCCTCCAGAGAACCCAGCATGATGGCCAGATTCTAGAAAACAACTTAGTCATCCGAGGAACCAGGGATAATAATATAACCCTAGTATGGATGGAAAGATTCAAAATTAGGAATGAGTGCTCCAATTAACAGAGCACACGCATGCGTGCACACACACACACACACACACACACACACACACACACTTCTGTAGAGCTGAGCAACAGAAGGAAGAATCAAGCACCTGCTTCTTGACATTGTCGATATCAGCTCTAAGCCTTTGGATCACCCGATTCAGCTCAGAAATCTCAATCTTTGAACTCTTCAAGCTGTCTCCATGTTGGCCAGCAGTGATCTGGAGCTCTTCATACTAAAGATGGTGGATCAAGTAAATTAGATGTGGCGGAATGCACCAGGGATCATGCACACACATATAAGAGAAAATCAGGATAGCAAGACAATACATTTCAGGAAAACTGGCTAGACCTCCAGCCTATTCACCTTGGACTGATACAGGGTCTCAGCCTCAGCCTTGCTCCTCTGGGCAATCTCCTCATATTGGGCTTTGACTTCATCAATGATGCTGTTCAGATCCAGGTGGCGGTTGTTGTCCATGGAGAGGATGACATTGGTTTCGCTGATATGAGTCTGCATCTGAGCCAGCTCCTGCAAGGCAGAGTAGTTCAGTGACTCTTACAGCGTTAAAACAAAAACAATGTGGAGGGGGGGGAATTTCAGGAGATGGAAGCTGTATCTCTTTTCTTCTGGGTGATGGTGGGTTTGGGCTTAAAGGCTCTCCATTGGGGCAAACTTAATTAAAATTAGAGAACTTACTGCTTGGTAGAGTGCAGTGAGGAACTCAACTTCCTGACGCAAGTTGTCCACTTTGGCCTGAAGGTCCACCTTGGTGATATAAGCTGCATCCACATCCTAGAGGAACAATGGATATCATGAAGTTATATTCTTTCCAGGGCAAGACCCTCTCACCAGCCATGAGGGGATTTTCCAAGTTTGGGGTGTCAGGGGTCTCCTCCACACCTTATACCCCAGGCAGATCACAGTGGGGGTTGCCCCACCCCTCTGTATTATAATCACAATCAACCTTGTCTGACTTGCTAAGAACTGCCTCCTCGATTACCATACGAGGTGCTGAGAGATCTGGAGAAACCGAGTGCCTGGATGAGTCTAGGTGCATGATGATGTGGAGGGAGGCTTCCTCTCTTCCTTCCTCTATTCCTCAGGCCCAGTCCCTGGTTCTCCACATCATGCCATATCTGCTTGGTTATTGGAGACCCTCTTCTAGTGTTTATTTCAGATGTGATATCTATCTTACAGAACCTGCTCACCTTCTTGATGTTCACAAACTCATTCTCTGCATTGGTCCTCTTGTTGATCTCATCCTCATACCTGCAAGGAAATCAGAAGTGATGAGGAGATTCAGAGGACGGGAAGCCTAAAGTTTAGCTTTCTAGACTAAAATTGTCATGGCCTGTCATTGCCTGTCATTGCCAACCTAGGACATCTCGGCCACCCCTTCCTTCTGGGCAATGAAACCACTCAACTATGTCTCAGCTTCTGAGAAAATGAAGATTTCTGAAAATGTCAAATTGACTTGCCTTTACCCAAAGAAAAGACAATTACGTCCCATTCATAGTCCTAGCTTGCCATTTTGGGATGAAAATCAAGAGGTACCCAAACAGTCATCCTTACTTGTTCCGATAATCCTCCACCAGGTCTTGCACATTCTTCAGTTCTGAATCCATCCGAGATTGGTCACTCTTCAGTTGGTCCACTCTGTTTCTAAGATTGCTGATGTAGGCCTCAAAATAGGGTTCTAAGCTATAGGTCCTAGTGGTGGTGTCTATCTGCTGCAGCAGCTCCCATTTTGTCTGCAGCACCTGGTTCTGCTGCTCCAGGAACCTCACCTAAGAACACGAGACCCCATTAGCCACTGGTACAGAAATGGAGTCCTATGGCCACTGAGAACCAAGGGCTACCATGCAGCAGGGCCCTGCCTCATTTGGAGAAGAACTTCCATGCCTATTCCCCTGGCCATGACAAACAGAAAAATAGGAAGAAGATGACCAAGCTAGCATCATCTTCAAAACAAAACCTAACTCACTGTGAATTCAGAGAAGCCTTAATTTCCCTGAGAATGGCCATTACAGTACGGTTTCAGCTGGAATTTTAGAAAGGAGTAGCTAACCGAATACCAAATAGTCAAGCACGCAGAGAATTACTGCAATTATACTTTGAAATAGATACATGATACTTAAGAGAGCGGCCTTCCTTTTATTTTTTTAGATAGATTGCCATAAAAAATTTGTTTGCTTTTCCTGAGCATGTACACAGTTCAAAAGCATGTTGGGGAAAATCCAAAATTGAATTCCCAAATCTATTGTGTTGACATTACTGATGGTCAGGCAAAAAAGTTTAAAAATTGTTTACATGTTTTCTAGAGCAGATACTTGGAAATATGAGCATAAAAACTTCTCCACCCTGATTCAGTGCCAATGTAAAATTCTCAGGGTGCAGTGTTCTCCTTCTGACATCAAAAGATGTTTGGTACCGACTTCCTACATACTTTTTGCTACAGTACCACCATGCCCTCTGCTTATACTCAATTCCCTTTTTAAAGATAGGAAGACCTTCTCAAGGTTCTTATTTGCACCTCCAAAGTTGAGTTAGCCCCATTCCTTTTCTTCATTCAACATGAAGCCCAATTCAGCTCAGGAGCTGAATTTAAAAACCTTCAAATTGATGTCAAATAGACCCACATTTCTGCAGACTACAGACCTCTTCGTCCAAGAGGGAGTTTATTTGTTAGCACCGTTCACCAACATACTTCTATGTCCTAGAAGACAGTTCCACAAACTACCCATTCAATCGTCCAAACACAGAAACTTGAGGCTCAAACCCAAATACGTGTTAGCAACATCAGTCCCATGTGGACCAGGAGATGCTCTCCCAGTGTACTGAGCACATAGACTCACCTTGTCGATGAAGGAGGCAAACTGGTTGTTGAGGGTCTTGATTTGCTCCCTTTCTCGAGACTTTACTTTTTGGATCTCAGGGTCGACTTCCACGTTGAGAGGTTGCAGAAGGCTCTGGTTGATGGTGACTTCGTGTATGCCACCAGGGTAGCCAGGCCCAAAACCACCTCCTCCAAAACCACCTCCACCAAAACCACCTCCACCAAAACCACCACTGCCAAAGCCACCGCCAAGACCACCACCAAAGCCACCACCTCCAAAACCGCCACCCCCAAAGCCACCACTTCCATAACCACCGCCAAAACCACCACGTCCACCTCCTCCAGCCACACTTATGGAGATGCTTTTACTGCCACCGAGATTAACGAGACTCCGACTTCCAAAACCACCACCAGCTCCCCCTCCACATACTCCACTAGTAAACCTCCCACCGCCTCCCCCACTGCGGCGAATGGAGCTGCTGGTCGACCTGCGCTGGTAGCCGACCAGCCCAGCAGAACCAGAGCTGAAGCCCCCTCCTCCTCCTCCTCCTCCACAACGGTACGCAGACCTAGAGCTAAAGTGTCGACTCATGTTGACTTAGAGAGAGAAAGAGCAATGTCGAGAAAGGAAAGGAGCTAACACTCCTCTACCCCAAGCACAGAGACTTCCCCTTATATACAGGGAGCCAGCTGGGCTTGGTCCTCGAGTCAGCGGGATGCAGTGCCTCTCCGGGGTTTGGCTCGCCTGCAGCCATACAAGATTTTTACGAGCCTCAACAATACGATAAACACTACACACCTAGCTCCCAGGATGGCTCTGGAAATTGCTGTGTGTGCAAGATCGCTCGTGTGGTAATCACATTATCAGACAAAAATCTCTCTTGGAGTGCTTGCGACTTGGGAAACCAGGACCCCGCATCTGCCACCGGGTGCTTCTTGGTAGGATTTCATAACCTCCTGTCACAAAGATATGTAAGTTCCCATTCCTGCCTTGCCCTTGTAAGCTGCTAAGCACACTCTCAGAACCAGCAGGTGCGCTTTCCCACACCTGAGTCTCAGAAGGAGCTCTCCGACCCATTTCTGGGCCCTGCCCTCCAAATCCCAGAGCCCACCCAATTATACCTTTAATAAGTGAAAAGTGAAAAGAAGTTATTTTTATTAAAGGTAAGCTTTATAAGAGGGCTGCATTAATCTCAGAGAAGATGCTGTCATCAAACAGGATGGGTGGGTAGATGCTCTGGAAGAACCAGAAGGGAGAGGCCTGTTCTTCTCTAAGTTTTCTGGGTTTTCCTTCTTCTCAAAGATTGGCCAGGGCAGAAGAGAGCAACACCAGCAACAGAAAACTGGTGCAAACGGCTGGCTGGCAAATGCCAGTCAAAACACTACATGGAGCACCGAGATGAATAGACACACGCTATTTCATACGTTTTTGTAAAGCAAAGGGTTGGCAGTGACTCTTGACGGACAGTTCAAGTCTCACACTAGACCATGTGGAGAGATGGATGTAGATTTGGAAGGGAGGACAATGATGAGAGTCTGGAAAGCCACTCTGAGAACTTAAAGTTGTTTCTGGACAATGGAAATGCCAATAGTAATAATAACAATAATGGCAAACTAGAATAAGAAGGGGTAATAATAATGTAACAAACCAGACCATTGCCAAGGACTGGTCTACATAGTTTATATGTACAAACTTTCACAAAAATTTTGAGATAAATGCTACTATGCTGCACATTTTTACAAGCAGGAAACTGAGGTGAAGGAGGAATTCCCCTTGTGGCTCGGCAGGTTAAGGATCTGGCATTGTCACTGCAGTGGCTTGAGTCGCTGCTGTGGCGCAGGTTCAATCCCTGGCCCGGAAAATGTCACATGCTGCAGGCACAGCCTAAATAAATAAATAAAATGAGGAAACTGAGGCCCAGAGTTTGGACAGCCTGCCTAAGTTTGCAAAGACAGTAAGTGGCATGTCTGGGATTTGAATAGAGGACGCTGAGTTGTAGTGTACGAGATGCTCGTATGACAGCCCAGCAGCTGAATTCAGGATGTGCTGCCCGCACTGGGTAAAACCAGGCAGCGTGGCAAGTGCCCCCCTGCAGAGACTTCCAAGGGCATGAGGCCCATTTTACCCCTTTGACTCCACGGCTCCAGGCACATAAAGTGCTTGGAAAATATTTCTTCAAATTACTCTGAGGAGGGGAGACTCAAGGCACAGAATTCAGTGGGGAGATTTTGCTGCCGTCCAGGCTTAAGGGGACCCAGCACGCATTGCGATGGGCCGGGAAACGCCAGGGGCCTTCTTGGAGAGCTGCATTTGATCGCCCTTAATGAATAGTAGTGGTACTGGCATCTGGAAAACCCTGGACCCACACAGACTTTTCTTCTGAGACCTCTCAGAAGAGTCCGGAGTGTCGTCCCCCCAGCCCACACCCCGCAACACTTGTAAGTAAATACAGAATTGAAGACTCCGTGAGAGGCAGGTGCTGACCTCCGCCGGCTCTGTGCTACTCTGAGTGGTAACAGACCTGCATGGGAGGGCTCCACCGGGGAGTACAAGCTATGCAGGAGAAGGGAGTTCATGAAGATCGTCTGGTCCCATCGCCCTGTGGTCCTGAACCAGGACAGCCCTCTCCAGATGGCTCCTCACCGCTGTGCCTTGTCCCTCCTCTTCTCCCACAGTTCTGGCCCTATAATCGCCTCCTGAAAGTGCCCCTCACCTCTCCGCTGCTTCCCCTCCCCTCGTCTCCATGTCACTGTCATCTGGGACTCTAACACTGACATCCTTGGGCTGCTAAACCAACCATCTTTCAGGGAATGAGTAATCCAGATCTCGTTCCTCACTGGGAACAATGGGACCAGGGATGGTCTTGGCGTGGTAATGACTGTTGCCTAATTGCCTCTTCTGACAGGCAATCAAAATTCTTTTAGTTCAGCAAACTCCCTCATGAAACATATCACTCCGCACAATTGATTCCTTCTAGCAGTTTGGAGGGGTGTGCATATGTGTATGCGTGTGTGTGTGTGTGTGTGTGTGTGTTCACTCTCTCACTTCTGCCAGCCCACAACCAGTCTCGGCAGTGATCCGTGCTTCCCTCCTCAAACTGAAAAACGGACATAGAGAAAAATCAAAGAGATGCTTGATCAGGCAATCAATAGACAATTTACAGAGCTGCAAAACTTACTCTAGCAGCTACCACGGAGAGGGAGAGACGTGAAAACTGTAAGGAACAAGAAGGCATACAATCTCCATCAGATTATACTTGCACATTTCACCTCATCGAGAACAGACATAAAATCTATTCCCGCAAGGGCGCCCAGAACTAGGCAGTCACACTCTTTTCACAAATTTTACGAAATAGAAAACTGAGGCTCAGCAAGATTATGCAACCTGCTTAGACACTCCAGCTCAGAAAAGACACATCTGGGAACAGAAGTGGGGATTTCTGGTTTTCCTTTCAAGGGTTCTTCCCTTGAAACTGGAGAAGAAGCTCAAAGATGGGCAAGTGGAACTGGTTCCTATAAACAAGTGTGTAGAGAATCACAGGATTTTCCCATCCGTGTGGACTCCAAGACGCCACCGCCTAACCTGCCTATCAAAGAAGTGAGAAGGCAGACCCAGAGAAGCCAAAAAATTTCTCCAAGTCATGCAGTTAATTCCTGGGAATCCTCCAATTTCTGAGTCTCACTCCCATTCTCTTTCCGCTGCTTACTTTTGAGGCCTGATAGGACTGGAAACTGCAGTGCTGCCCGCTAACCAAGTTCATCACCTCCTACGATGCCCCCAGGACTGTAGTGGAGGTGTGGTGCTATTAAATAGCAAATGTGGAAGAAAGATGTTAGCCTCACACCCTCACTTCTGGCTTATTTTTGTTCCCTGTATTCATGAAAATAAAGACAAAATGAAAGCAGAAGAGACACTAACATCAGCAGCTACCAGCCATGTCTAGGAGCCACAATTCATTTCAGCATCACAGAAAGCCCACGTGGTGGTAGCCGTTAGCCCCATTTTAAAGAAAAGACAACTGAGGCTTGTAAATACAGTCCCAAGACACACACACACACACACACACACACACACACACACACACACACACCGGGTAGTAACTGACAAGCCCAGCTCATCAAACTCCAGGACACGCCTGCCTTGGTGCAGGTCTGCCTCCTCCACCTGCAGCACCTGCAGAGTTCCTGATCACCCTCTCCCCAAGCCTCAACCTTGACCTTTCCACTTGCACGCTTTGCCCAGACCATCCAATCCTCTTCTTTCATTTCTCTCTGTGCCACTCCATCTTCCAAGCCCACTTCTACTCTTCTCTAAAAGGCCTTCCAGTTGCCCTGGCAACTTTTTTCACAGTCCTACCTACAGTCAAGTTCTGAAGCATCTAAGATCTCAGTTCTTGAGCATTTGGGCCTGAACATCTGCTTTTTGTTCATCAGGCCCCAAAGGCAAACACCTGCATCTCTTCTTCTCTACCAGATGGTGGACAGGCCCACTCCTCCAGGAGGTGCTCTTTGGTTAACCCCTTTCAGCCACTCCATTGCTTTCTTTTCCTAAGCTCTGTTGCTGCCAGATTCGAGAGCATATTGATGTACCGATTGGCTCATTAGTGTGTACGCGCGCGTGTGTGTGTGTGTGTGTGTGTGTTTGCTGGTCTCTTGATTATTCTGTAAGCCTTCTGAAAGTAAGACTAAATCCTCTGTCTTTGGGTGCCCTCCCAGTCCCCCTCTTTCCCCACAGGGCTTCCTGCCCCTGGGGAACCCCATCAGTGCCAGATAACAGAGAGCCCCAACACCTCCAATGCCAGGGACATTCACACACACCCCAAAACTGATCACTGAGGTGAGGCAGCCACAGGTAGCTTGTGGGGAGAGGCAGGGGCAGGTGTGGTACTATTTTGAGAGGTTTTTGAGGGATGGGACTGAGAAAAGAGTCAAAGAGAGACATGCAATGACAAGCCACCCAGCCCTGAGGGACTCCACCAGGGACATGGGAGAAGCAAATTTCGGGACAGTGGGGAAAGCTGAAGCCTGGGAGCTGTAAAGCAGAAGCACAGACAATGGGGAGGCGGGGTGAGATGTTGAAAGCTGACAGCTGGCAGAGGAGGGGCCGAGGCTTCTTATACAGGAGGAAGAGATGCAGGGCTAGGGGTAGCCTGTTCCAAGGCAGACAGCAAAGGACGCCCCAGGAGTCACTCACTAGCAATGCTGGAGCAGAGTAGGGGCCAGGAAGGAGGAAGCCAAAGATGAGCATAAAAAAGAAGGGAGGTGGGAGTTCCCGTCTTGGCTCAGCAGTAATGAACCTGACTAGTATCCAAGAAGACGGAGGTTCGAACCCTGGCCTCGCTCAGTGGGTTAAGGATCCGGCATTGCCGTGAGCTGTGGTGTAGGTCACAGATGCGGCTCAAGTCCTGTGTTGCTGTGGTACAGGCCAGCAGCTGCAACTCCAATTCGACCCCTAGCCTGGGAACTTCCATATGCTGCAGGTATGGCCCTAAAAAGACAAAAAAAAAAAAAAAAGAAGAAGAAGAAGGGAAGTGGAGGTTGTCTTACTTAGAGTCTTGGAGTCAGCCAGACTCAGTCCTACTCCTGACTGCAAATCTCTAGCTGTGTGACCCTAGGCAGGTCACTTACCCTCTCTGAGCCTGACTTCCTCATCTTTGAAATAGGGACTCTATCTGCCTTAAGGGAAACTGAAGGGTAGTAGATGATGGAGAGAGGGAAGAGGGATTCTCTTTTGCCTTTGCACTTGGCAGGACCCAGAAGATGATATAACAATCAAGAAAAGCTTTGGGACAAGCCCCCGTTTTACCGGAAACAGTGAAAAGACTTGGAAGGGAAGCTTACATTCTTGAAATGAGGCCCTCATGTGGGAGGAAGCCTTAGGGAGTGTGGGGTCCATCCATCTGTAATTGGAAGCTCATCGCTACAGGAAGGGATGCTGAGTGCCCCTGAGCTGAAGGGAATTTGACTAGGCTGGGAATTATTCCCACTCTGGGGTGCCTGCTCTCCAGGGTGGAACCGATCCCCAGGGACAGACATGGAAGGCAGGCCGAGCGATCAGAGCCCCTCCCCCCGCCCCCTGCAACAAGAAGCCTTACAGGGGCCTCACTGGGATGTTCAGGACAGAGAGTCCAAGCTCGAGAACCTCCCAGCATCCCAAGTTCCCAGGTCAGCCTTGCAACACGGCCTTGATCAATCTGAAGACAGGCGATTTCCCAGACTGATCAGAAAGCTGATAAAACCAGGGCAGCAGATCCAAAAAAAAAAAAAAAAAAAAAATGGGTGAGAGTTACACTGAGCTTAAGGAGGGACCGTCAGAGTACCCGGCTCATAACTTGAAGGGCATCCTAGGCCAAAGGGCCAGTAATTGAGGGTGAGGTGACCTTCTTGAGAGACTTCCTTAGACCCAAGACCTTCCCAGCCCAGAAACGTACATCTTGTCCAAGGTCAAATGGAGTTAGAATTGTATTGAGCCGTGGTTGCTTTTCCTGTTCACCATGTCTCAAGATCAAAATCTATGGAGATGAGAAGCTGGTGAGATTAAATTTAGATTCCCAGCATTCCCCGCCCTGCCACGGCCTCTCAGCGGGAGGGACAGCTGGCAAACTTTCCCTGAGAGTCTGGCTGCCCTGAGCGCCGAGCTCCCTCCTGCCCATCCCTCTGCTGATTAGTGGGTGAGCTCTCCCTCTGAGTATCTGCCTTGCAGGAAAAGCATGGCCCAAAAGCAGGGATGGCGTGTCTCTTCCAGGGACCACATGTGGTCTCCTCTGCCCTCTCCCAGGGCCAGTGAAATCATCTGAGATTTGTACATAGTAAAGGTCTGTGGATCTTACGACCCACCCCACCCCCCTTTTTTTTTACAGGAATGAGCTGAAGATGAGCAGCACTGGCTCCTGATGGAATCTCTCATTGCCTCTAACAGGAATGTTGTTTATACCAGGAAACCTCCTCCAGTGTCTTTTAGCGCTCAGCCCCAGAATATCACATTGCAACTTCTCTAAGATCCCCCTTCGCTCACTCCTTTTCCCTAAGCCTTCATTTCTCATGAACTTGCATTGTGGAATCTCTGTCCCCATCATCCTAGGGTTCAGGCACATGGTTCTCCTCATCGGCCCCCCAGGCTTCTGTGATTGAAATGGTCAAGGCTTCTGAAGAGGAAAGGCAGGGTCAGTTTTTCTACACCGATCCCAATTCCTGCCCCGAAGAAGTATGGGAAAGATGGTCTATGATTGACCTTGCCCTTGTCTTTTTTCCCCCCCAGAACCAATTTGGATTCCCCCAGAATAACATAAGCACCTGGGATAATCAGATCCACACCCTGGAATAGGTCTGGTGGTGCCAGAAAACTTGGGTTCATTTTACAATCCTGGCCGGGGCCCTGGGCCTCTCCATGCCTTAATGCTCCCTTGGCATCTGATCTCAATTTTCCCAGATATAAAAGAGAGTGCAGAGAGTTCCCACAGTGGTGCAGCGGAAACGAATCCAACGAGGAACCATGAGGTTGTGGGTTCAATCCCTGGCCCCGCTCAGTGGGTTAAGGATCTTGTGTTGCCGTGAGCTGTGGTGTAGGTCACAGACCTGACTTGGATCCCGCGTTGCTATGGCTGCGGTGTAGGCTGGCAGCTACAGCTCCAATTGGACCCCTAGCCTGGGAACCTCCATGTGCCGTGGGTGCAGCCCTAAAAAGACAAAAAAAAAAGAGAGAGAGAGAGAGAGAGAGAGCAGAGTTCCTGTTTTCTCAGGCTCTATCACATGAACTCTTAGGGCAGCAAAACATGAAATATTGCCACGTACACAACCCCACCCATCCTTCACTCCCTCCTTCAACCTCCTGCCAGATGGTTAGCCAACCTCTGCTTAAAATGTGCCATCTCCACGCAGCCTCTCCCACATCAGGATCGATAGAAAGAAGCCTCTTCTATTGAGCCAAGTCTGCTGCGTTCCCACCTGTCCATCTGGGTCGGCGGCAAACCCCTGTTGCTGGAGCAGCTCTTCACATCTCTGCAGTTAGCTCTCACGTCTCTCCCAAAATCTCTCCTCCCGAGCTTCCCCTAGCTCCTCCCGTGGCCAGGTTTCTGACTCACCACCAAGTCCTGGCCGCTGTCCTCCGCATGGGCTCCTCTTCGGTAATGGCCTCGGAGTGGTCCAGCTACCAAAGAGCCAAGGCAGGCTCCGCATACTACACTCTTGCTGGTCCCCAGACCTGTCCTAGGGGCCACTGCACCCTATTTGCTCGGTGTCGAACGAATGAGTATTTTAAATCATGTTTACACCCGCTGCTGTTGAGCTGTCTTCCCGTTCCAGTCCTCATGCTCTTGGTCTTTGACTTTAAGTGCAGAAGTGGCATCTGTTGGCACCTTCTCTTTCAGGTGGCCCCTCTGCCCACCTCTGCTTTTCCAGCTGGTTCACCCCCTATCCCAAGCCTGCTGCCTCTCAGAGAGAAGGCAGGGGTGTGCGTGGGAACAGAACATCTTATCAATACGAGTTGCAGTCTACTTGAATGAACCCCATATCCAAATTCCATCTGTATTCCTTGAGGAAATGAGAAAGTAGGTCACACCTTTTACCTGACTCCTTTACGCAGACTCAGAAATACCACATGGGATAAGGAGATGGCTTAACTTGCCCCATCCTTGAATTCCTGCGTCTTTGCCACTCTCGGGGGCATCAATTAAAAACCCCTGCCCCTGAGTCCCGCTGGGGAAAGGACTTCAGCCCCTTGTCATCCCAGTTCAGCTTCTCCTGTGCGGCTGCCCCTTCTCGTTCACACACTTCCACCCACTCTTATCTTGGAGTCTCTGAGCTTGAGTTCCCCTACCTGGAGGGCCCTTCCCTGACTCCTTGCCCACACCTGCTCCAGCTTGTTCCACTTCCCAGCCCTTCCAGAGACTATTGGAACCAAATTTTCCTGCCCTAGCATTTATACCTCCTGAGGCCCTGCTTCTCCGTCTTGGTGGGTCTGGCTGTAGCCTTGAAATAGCCTTGTTTCCATCCTCTGGCTGGGTGGTCCCTGGGGGGGGGGTGCTCTGATTTTCTGTGCCTTTGAACTTTCCACCTCCTCATGATATACCGTTTGGGTTGTGAGTGCCTTCAAATTCAGAAATGTGTTCATTCGGCATCGCGCTCCCAGAGCCTGGAGCAAAATGAATGCTTCCTGAACAAATGTGTAACTGACTTTTGAATGATCAGCCACTTTAAGGATTATATTATGTGTGAAAGTATGATTATGCATGCAAAGTTTTTTTTAGCATTTTTTAAAGTTTTATTGAAGTATAGTTGATTTATAAGTTTGTAATCATTTCTGCTGTACAATAAAGTGATCCAGTTATACATGGACACACATCCATTCTCTTTCAGATTCTTCTTCCACATAGATGATCACAGAATATTGGGTGGAGTTCCCTGTGCTATTCAGCAGGTCCCCACGGGCCAGTCATTCCACATACCTCAGGGTGTTTATGCCAGTCCCAAACCGCCAGTCCATTCCTCCCTCCACTGCTTGTCCCATTTGGTGACTGTACGTTTTTCAAACCTCTGAGTCTGTTTCTGTTCTGCAAATAAGTTCATTAATACCCTTTTTTTAGATGTCACCTATAAGTGATATCACGCGTTGTTTGTCTTTCACTGTCTGACTGACTTCACTTAGTGTGATAATATCTAGGTCCAGCCATGTTGCTGCAAATGGTCTTTGACTTTAAGTGCAAGGTTTTTGAAGACTGAGTATTACCCATACCATAAATAATAATAACAACAGCGAACTTTACTTTCCAACTATGAATCATTTCAAAGGCCTGCTGAAAGTAAAAAAGAATAACTTGTATGACCAAACAGCAGCTTGACAGCACAGAAAATTTATTGTAGAGACAGCTGAAATGTCAAGCCCGTCAAGGTACAACCTTTAACCAGGAGATGATGAGGTCACAGCACTTCCTGGGAGACCCGCCCTGAGCCCAGCAGATGTCCCAAGAGAATCGTGCACATGGACATAGTGCTAGGAGTCAGCAAGCAAGTAGAGGCCACTGCAGATCTTAACGGCAAAGCCACATTCCCTCTCTCAAAGCCCACGGGGCCCCCTCAGTTGGCCAGTATCTTCCCCATCCTGTCCCCTCTAGCACAACTGAAGCATCTTATGTGAGAGGGAAAACAGAGTCAGAATCTCACAAAGGGCTCAGACTCACAGAGAACAGGACCCAAAAGGGACTTCGCGGTCTGGGAAAGAGCATGAAGCTACTTTGCAAATAACAGGCAGCTCGAAGACTGCTTCAGGATTGAGCCCTGGCAAGACCCAAGTCTGATTCTCAAGCTCCTCAGGACCTGGGCACCTAAACAGAGCAGCGCAGGCTCTTGGACAAGTCTCATGGGCGCCATATGGAGCAGAGTCCTGGAGGCGCCACGCTTCCAAAGAATGGAGCTGTCAGGAGGGGCAGGACAGAACAGCTGGATTGCTGTCCGTCGACTCCTCCACTCGTTGCTAATTACACTCCTCCCTGTGGACAAGGACTCCTGCTCTCTGATTACCCCTTTCCCAGGGAAAAATGCTTCTTAAAATGGAGATTCAGAATCAGGACCAGAGAGAACTTAACAGGTGTCTGACATGGGCAGCAAATCCACTCCCCATCAACAGCAAAGGAGGAGGCTACAGACCAAGAGGCAGGACTCGATGCCCGGCACAGAGGTTCCCCTTACACAGCTAGCTTGCCTTGTCATCAGCTGCTCTCCCAAAACCCTCTCTGTGTGGGTCCCCCTAAGGGACGAATTATTGTTCACAGAGCAGCCCAGGTACAGGAAAGGGAGCCTGGGAGTGAGAACTCTGGTATTCTTGACATCAACTCTCCATTATCCGTCTTGCAGATGTTCTACAGGATTTTTGTCTCCGCAGCTAAACTGAACCCCTGGGTGTCCCCGGGGACAGAAGCAGCGCCAGCTGAGTGGCATCTGAGTTGAGAAAGTGCCTGGCTGAGCCTACTGCCAGCCAGTGCCCCCCAAGAGGGGTTCGGGGTTATCCGCCTGCTTCTTTATCTAGAGTGGAATTCATAGGCGAAATTGCTGAGACTCATCAGGAGAAGGTAAGTAAGAGGGGGGTCGGGGAGGGAGTGAGAGAGGGCACAGGAGAGGGCCCTGCCTTGTGGGGTGTGTGAGCTGCGAGGCGTGGCCGAAGCCTCGCACTCTACTCCAGGATTCGCCTGTGGGAGGTGTTGGTAGACGTTTGGATGATTTGCACGCGGGAGGAGCCGCCGCCCCCTCGGCCGGCGTACTTGCTGCTGCCTTTGCGGCTCCCTCCGTAGCTCCCGCCGCTGCCGCTCAGGTAACCACCTCCGCTGCCCCCCGCGGAGCCCCCTCCGTAGCCGCCGGAGCCCCCGCGGGAGCTGCCGCCGCCGCTGTAACCTCCAGAGCCTCGGCCACCTCCACCTCCGGCCCTGCTGAAGGTCACCTGGCTGCTCTGCACAGCTGAGGGGGGAGGGGAGGGCAGCCCACACGGCGTCAGAAGTATTAAGCAGGAGGACCAACCGCGCCCACCCTCTGGGCAGCCCCCTGCATTCTTCATCACTGGCAGCATCTGACTCGCAAAAAGGTACACTGGATGACAGTATTCCCATTTCAAAGGGATGTCAGGGAGTTCCCGTCGTGGCTCAGTGGTTAACGAATCCAACTAAGAACCATGAGGTTGCGGGTTCGAGCCCTGGCCTGGCTCAGTGGGTTAAGGATCTGGTGTTGCCATGAGCTGTGGTGTAGGTTGCAGACGCGGCTCGGATCCCGCGTTGCTGTGGCTGTGGCGCAGGCCGGCAGCTACAGCTCCTGTTAGACCCTTAGCCTGGGAACCTCCATGTGTCGCGGGTGCGGCTCTAGATAAAAAGGCAAAAAAGACAAAAAAAAAAAAGGGATGTCAGGGCACGTTTTCATTATTGCTACACCCTGAAGACTCCCAAGGCACTGCTGATTATTAAGCATCTTAAAAATCAAGATAAAGAGCTAAAATCATAGCAATTTACTTCAACCAGCTTCTCCGGGCTTTGCAGCTGTGCGCGCTGACTTGGGTTTTGAATAGGACTGAACACAAAAACACAGGCTTGCCAGGTCCCTGTCAGCCAGCCGTCCTGGGCCATCCCTCCCCCAGCGCCAGCCAGCCCCTCCCCTGGGCTCTGCTACTTACAGACGCTCACATGGCTCTGCAGCTCCCCTGACATCCTGTAAAACCAGAGCACAAACATCAGCCAGAAACGCAAAGCCAGAGGAAAGCAGGCAGCAGCCTGGAAATGTCAAGAGCAGGTGAGGCATGTGCAGGGCAGGGAGATTAAGGGGAAAGGCGTGGGGGGGCTATTGGGACCAAAGGGGATTTTAAGCATTTTGTGAGGCCTTTTAGCACTGGGGAGTCACTGGCTGCACTGGCTGAGGTTGGAGACAGGCACATCGAGCTTGGAGACGACGCAGTGATGGCAATGACTCTGCCATGTCATACACCCTCTGTTTCTGACCTGACCACGTCTGTCCACCCTGGGCCACCAATCCTCCCAGAAAATCTGGGATTGTCTTTTCTCTAAATAGTCAGTCCCTTATGCTGTAATAAAAATTAAAAATGAAATGAAATGTCCATCTCACTGCTCCGGGGGTGCAACCTGCCCTTCAGCCCGGAAACATAGCCCACCTGCACTCCTCGCCCTCCAGCAGCCTGCGGTAGGCGGCGATCTCCACGTCCAGGGACAGCTTCAAGCTCATCAGCTCCTGGTAGTCGCGCAGCAGCCGGGCCAGGTCCTCCTTGGCCTGCTGCAGGGCGTCCTCCATGTCCTGCAGCTTCTGCTGTGCGTCCTGCAGGGCCCGGTTTCCCCTCTCCTCTGCATCAGAAATGGCTGTGTGCATCTGGTCGACCTGCTCGGGAGATGGTCACGGAGAAGAACCGTGCAAAGGGTGAGTTTCAAGAGCCTCACGAGGCAGGGCATTACGGGCCGCAGCCACCCTGAGCACCCAGCTCACCTGCTTCTTGACATTGCTGATCTCTGCCTGCAGCCTCTGGATGGTGATGTTGAGCTCAGAGATCTCCGTCTTGCTGGTCTTTAGCTCATCTCCATGTCTTCCTGCTGTGATCTGGAGCTCCTGGTACTGAGAGTCAAGGGCAGCATCACGGTCAGCCTGCTGCTCATCACAGGCTCCTCCAGGAGGAGTGAGTCTGCCTTCCTGGACCCTTTCCAAGGCTGCTGTCCTCCAGGGAAGGTCCCAGAGTAAGCCTCCCTAGTCTGTGACCCCACGCACACTCACATCTGTGCCAAAGCTCCCTCATCTGAGCTGTGACACACCACACACACACACACACACTCACGCCTATTTCTCAAGACCTCTGTCAGAATCAGGACCAGACAGGACTTGCAGGTGTCTGATGTGGGCAGCCCATCCACATTCTCCATCAACATCAAAGTAAGAGCCTCTCTCATTCCCATCAGCCTCTGGGCCAGATCCACATCCCCAACAGACAACCCTGCTGGTGTTCTTTTAACCTCCTTTTTCCCCCAGCTAAGCTTTTCCCTCACTGGGACCCTTTCACTTTTTCCATCCTAGTTTCCATCTTAGTGTATTCCTTCCCACCCACTTCCAGAATCATTTCCCTAATAGTTGGATCCTCACTTCCTCATGAACTTTCAGCATGTTCCACCTTTATTCACATTTTCCCCTCTATCTCCCTTTCTGCATCTACGTGGCCCCATCGATAGGAAACACTAGCCACAGGCCATCTACAAACCCAGGTCTTTAGCCACTATAATGAAGGAAGCAAGCTGGAGGGTTGGCTCTGAAGGAACGAGGGGGAGGGTTGGCTCAAGTGTGTCTCTGCATTTTAAGGTTTTCACTCTTGACCGTCCACCTCCCCAGTCTGATGCCAAAATCCATGCCATTCAGAACACCTGCCTGCAGGACAGTGGGACAGAGGTCAGCTGGGACTAGAGTTGGCCACAGGTAATCCACAAGGCAGATCTCAAGCGCCAAGTGTTCAGAATTTAGTGACTGGACTGTGACTTAACTGCACAGTCTTCACCCTCCAGAAAGGCCCGATCCATTTATGTTAAACAAGTAACCGACCATGTGCCCAGAACCTTAGCTACCAAGACGTTTATCTGATAATTGAGGGCATATTCTTACCATGGAATGTCATGCTGCTGTTAAAAGGGATGTAGACTATTTGATGTCACAGAAAGGCATTCATAAGTGAAAGTGAAAGAGAAAAGTACAAAACTGTATTTTAAAAATATAAGATCAATGAAAAATAAAGGGGCAAAAAACACGATGGTGGTTGAGAGCATGGATTTGCAGGTGGCACAACTGAGTTTCATTAAATTCTGCTTCTGCCACTTCCCAGCCACAAGACCCAAGGGAATTTAGGTAACCTCATACTCTCCTATCTGTAAAGCAGGAGAAATGAGATATGTACCTCATAGGGTTGTTGTAAGGAGTAAATGAGATAATATATATAAAGCACTCACTGCACAGCCTGGTACATATGAGTTTTCAATAAGCATTGGCTACAAAGAACTGGTGGAGAATAAGCTGACATACTAATAGCAATAGTGAGATATGAGTAATCTTCATATGTAAATCTCAAAAGTTTTTTACAGCAAGTGTGTTTTACTTTGGACATAAGAGAAAGGCAATACACGTTCTGAGAGGTAAGTTTGGTGTGGGGTACCGCATCTGGGCTGGGGGTGGCGGAGCTCACCTTGGTCTGGTACAGCGCCTCAGCCTCGTCCTTGCTCTTTTGTGCGATCAGCTCATACTGGGTCCGCACTGCCTCGATGATGCTGTCCAGATCCAGGGAGCGGTTATTGTCCATGGACAGGATGACATTGGTGTCCGTGATGTTGGTCTGCATCTGAGACAGCTCCTGCAAGGTGTGGAGCACAGGCTGACTCCTTCCACTCACCTCCAAGGGGGCCTCAGTTTCCCTCTACCACCCCCTCAAGGCTCCCTGGGGAAGCCAGGATCCTGGGTCAGACAGGAGTCCTAAGGTCTTGAATTATTGTTATGCACCAATGGGGACCTTCATTCAAGGTAAAGGCACCAGACCTACCCTCCAGGGAGAGCAAAGGAGTCTGAACGTGGAGCCCATCACGTCTCTCCTGGACTCTCCATCCCTACCTTGCTCTGGCTTGGCCGCCATCTGAAGCTGGACCGCTGCCAGCCAGGTTTGCCCCCTTGAAACCAGGTGAGCTCTCAGAGGCAGTAGAAAGGACTCCAAGTGTACAGACCCTTAGACCTGCTTTTGAGTTTTGGCTCTACCATTAACCAGCTGAGTCTGGGCTCTACCATTAACTAGTTTGGGCTCTACCCCTGCCCAGGAATCCTGAGCTTTGGGCGTTGAGAGGATGGCTGACTTCAGGCCCACAGGAATTGAGGTGACTGAGGAGACGCGTCCCTAGTGAGTAATGTTGGGTGACCCGCCCCCTCTTACGGCCCACACCCCCTGCCAGATGTAGAAAAGAGAAGGGTTTCTCAGGAGGATCGAACTCACCATCTCATAAATAGTTGAGATAGTCACTCACCGACTGAAATAAATATTTCAGGAAATCAACCTCCTCCAGCAGAATGTCTGCCTTAGACTGCAGGTCCACTTGGCTCATATATGAAGCGTCCACATCCTGAACAGCAAGCAAAGATAGGTAGTCTGATTTTATTGCCCAGGTGTCACCTGCCACCAGCTACCTGGGGGTCCCCAGGCAAGTGGCAAAGCCTCCCTGGGTTTATTTCCTTCTTGCAAACTTCCTCACTTGACTCCAATAAGGGACCAGCAAACCCGGGCTTTCCTGGCCCGAAGGAAATGTTCTCCAGCTCCTGATCCCAGTCATGCAAAACACCCTTCCCAGGCCCTGAGGCTTCGCATGACTGGCACTCAAAAGCTGCCTGTTAATTAATTAATTTATTTATTTTTATGGCTGCACCGAGGCATATGGAAATTCCTAGGCTAAGGGTTGAATTGGAGCTGCAGCCGGAGCCTACGCCACAGCCACGGCAATGTGGGATCCAAGCCACATCTGCAACCTATGTCTCAGCTTCTGGCAACACCAGATCCTTAACCCACTGAGTGATGCCAGGCATCGAACCCGCATCCTCATGGATATTAGTCGGGTTCTTAACCCATTGAGCCATGACAGGAACTCCTAAAAGCTGCCTGTTAATTTAATTCCACTTTCAGGACCCTGGAGATTAAAAACTCAAGGTTTCCTAAAGATTCATATTAGCGTCGCTTCCAAACTTACACTTCAGTGTCGGGCCCCAGCATTTGGGAAACAGGCTCAACAAGCTGGCCCCGGAGGTCACCTGTCCACCCCTCGGTCACACAGTGCCCCACAGGAATCCCTCCTTCTGCTCAGCCTCTGGACCCACAGTCCCCCTGGGGACCCCACACACCCCCATCCCTCACCTTCTTCAGGATAACAAAATCATTCTCGCTGCTGGTCCTCCGGTTGATTTCTTCCTCATACCTGTTGGGGGAAGGGCAGAAACACAGACAGGCTGCAGGGGCTGACCTTGGCTCCTGGAGCTGTCTCCTCGCAGTGGGAGGCTTGGAATTCTCCAAAAGTTTACTGCTCTGGCCTCGGGCTGTCCCCTGCCAGGACCTGCTGCTCTAGCTGACAAGCACCTGGAGCCACCTCTTGGCTCTCCAGGTCAGCAGAAGGGACAACATCCCTAAGTGGAAAGCCCAGAGCCACATAGAATGCCCCCGAAATGTCCTGTTAATTTTGATGTTTTACTTTTGTAAAGGTGTCAAGCCCAATCATTTTTTTAAATTAAGAACATAAAGTAACAACCTCTTTTACTAAATTTTTTTAAAGAGAAAAAAATTTCACTTGCCGTTCCGCCCCCATCACCTTCAACGTGTGTTTCGTTTCTCTCTTGTTGATTCACACACACCTGACACTCTACTGGCCCAACTCAGTAAGCTCGTCCAAGCCATGTTAAGAGAAGCACCCTGGGAGTTCCCAGTGTGGCTCCGCAGAAACGAACCCGATTAGTATCCATGAGGACGTGGGTCAATCCCTGGCCTCATCCAGTGGGCTAAAGATCCGGCGTTGCCGTGAGCTGTGGTGTAGGTCACAGATGTGGCTCAGAGCCCGTGTTGCTGTGGCTGTGGTGTAGGCCGGCACCTGCAACTCCGTTTCAGCCCCTAGCCTGGAAACTTCCATATGCTGCAGGTGCAGCCCTAAAAGGACAAAAAAAGAAAAAAAAAAGAAAAAGAAGCACTCTCTACCCCACACACAGCAGCACGGGGGGCGGGCGGGGGGAGACCGCTCAGTTGCCTGTACAGGACAGCAGTAACTGACCTAGAATGAAGCAAGTCCTGTCACCCCAGCCATTATTATTAATAATAACTGGTGCTCATTGAGTAGTTTTAACATAATAAGAATAATTTCATCTAAACCAGTGGTTCTCCACGTTGGTTCCCAGTCCACAGCATCAGCATCACGTGGAAGCATGTTAGAAACACAGGCACTCCAGGCCCATCCCAGACTCCGTCAATCTCATCTTAACCAGCTGATGCACGCTGCATTTGGAGAGTCACGGATCCACGCCTCACAGCAATCCACCAAGCAAGAGACTTACTATCCCCACTTTACTAAGGTGAAAACTGAACACTTGGAAAGATGTCCTTGCAGGCAACCAGAAAGTGGCAGAGCCCACATGGGAAACCTCAGGCCCATCTGGCTCCAACATCCATGAAGCTACTCTGCTTCCCCACCTCACCCAATACAGGTGAGAGCTGACTGGCAACACCATCATTCCAGGGCTACCATATGCAAAATGGCGCCCGTGTGGTTGTGCAGTGCACAGCCTGCCTGGCTGCCACTGGTGGCTAAGGTCCCACCACCCCTTACCCGTTAACACTAAGCAGAATGCCTTGCCATGTGAGCCAGTCCCTTGCCTTGCTTCTCCCAACCCCCCTCGCTCTTCCTGGAGCCTCACTTCGTCCTGTAGTCCTCCACGACATCCTGCATGCTCCTGATCTCCGAGTTCTGGCGCCTCTGCTCCGCGTTGAGAAAATCCACCTGCTTCTGAAGCTTGCTGATATAGCTCTCCAAGACGGGCTCCAGGTTGTTGGTCCAAGTCGACGTGTTTATCTGCTGCAGCAGCTCCCATTTTGTTTGCAGCACCTGGTTCTGCTGCTCCAGGAACCTCACCTAAGAGCAAGAGACCTCCAAGGTCACCCCAGACGGTGGATCCAAGAAGCGCTCCCACAGGTAGGAGAACGTGCAGCCCCATGGCATGTCCGGACCTCAGAGAATCAGGACTGCCCCTCTAGGGGTCGGAGGGCTCGCTGTTTCTGGGACCGGGGCGCACAAATGCAGTGTGGTTTCTGATGGTTGACCAATGGCTATAAGGTCAACGTGCCTCAGATTAACATGAAACTAACTCTGCTGTTGAAGGCAAGCCCCCCCCAATCAAGTACCCTGTTTCTTTTCACTCCACCCACTGTGCTAGAGCTGCCCCTCTCCACTCTCAGCTTCTTGTGCCAACCCCAGGAAGTGGCGATCAGAGCTTCCGAAACACTGAAACACCCTAGGCTCGCTTCTCACCGTGCTTGAAATGCTCCATGTGGTTGAGGAGAGGAGAGAAATGGGAGGCGAGAGGGACAGTCTGCCTTAGAATATGAAACTGTTTCCTGAGCAAACCTGCCCAGGTGTCCCCCACACTTCAGGCTCCCCAACCTCTGCTGCTGGCCAGTATGTTTTTCAGGAAGGTCACCTCATTTAAACACTTCTGTAACCCAGACAGAATCCTAAATGTAGACTTTTTTTTTTAAGTTGTGTGATGCATTCTAGAGCCCCCACAGTAAGGACTTGGGGATTGTCTGGTGTTTAGGAAATACCGTGTCACTGTTTCTTTCATTATCACGGAGAATAGACAGTGGACATTGGCCTGTATTCTGACTACCTCTTCCTCCAAAACTGTGCTCACCAAGGTCAAATACAGGGTCCAGAGAGCTGACTGGCTGTGCAGACCAAGTGCCTGGACTGACCTTCACATGATGATGATCAGCTCTCACCTTACCTCTGCCAGCAGCTCACTCTGTCCTGCCCTGGTTGAGGACAGTGGATGCCCCCAGGCTTAGCTCAGGTGTACACACACACACACACACACACACACACCCTCCAGGAGCTGTGCGGATGGGGTGGCGGGGCAAATGCACTGTTTTGTGCTGTCAGCAGAACCATGATGACAGGCCCCTACGACGTGGCACTAAAGAGGGGGCCTAGAATCCCTGGGTCCTGAGACTGTCCATCTGAGGGGCCAGCCCTTGTTAAAGCCCTCTGGGTTCTACCCAGAGGTTGGAGGGTATGTGCAGAGAACACTCTTTCCCACAGCTCGTTGTCATTGTTGTCAGCTTTATCAGCCGGAGATGAGGCAGCCAGCCCTTACAGGTTTGTCAACACGACTTGGGACACCTCCGTGAGAAACCGCTGCCACCTGCCTGTCTTCACCCTGGTGGTGCTCCTGGGAGGGCAGAGACTGGACAGTCGTGCACAGCCCTGGGCTGCTTCGTCCCACCGGAAGACAGACTCTTATGATGCCATGGGGAAGCTCCCTGCCAAACAATGAGGGGGCAGTGGGACAATTCCGGGGACTCTGGGTTTAGCCTGACCCCCACCCCCCATCAAAGGAAGGGTGGTTCTCGTTAGGCCAGCCACACTGCAAAAGCAGAGGCTTGCTGACTTCAGGAAGTGGCAGGCCATTTTCATGGGGTTTCACCACTAGAAAAAGCATTGTACACCAATGCCATTTTTCCCCAGGTCATCCCAAACATTCCCGGGCTGAGTCCTAATAGCAATAGCAGGGGAAGCTCAGGTAACACAGGTAAAACTTAGCATCCAGCTGCGCTAACCTTCTTCCCGGATGAAGCACAGCCTGCCCAACCTCTCCGCCCTGCGCATGACCCTCCAAGCACAGCAACCTATAGTGCCTCCAGAAGCCCCAATCTCCCCTGAGAGCCCAAGTTTGTCACCTGCAGGGCTGACTTAATTTTTCATTCAACACATCTTTATTGAGCAGTTAGCATATGTCAGGCACTCTACTGGGTGTTTGAGATTTAACCGTAAATAAAACAGACAAAATCCCTGCTTTCCAGGAGTTTACCATCTATTCAAAGAGACAATCGCAAAGAAATGACCATGTGAAAACATGCAGTGTTAAAATAGCTGTATGAGCTACAAGGAAAAGTAACACAGGGATGGTAGATAGGGATGTTGCGGTTTGGGGTGGTGCACTTTCAACAGGGAGATCAGGAAGGGTCTCATTGAGACAATGGCATGTGAGCAAAGACCCGAAGGACATAAGGAGGGAAGCCAGACCACTCTCTGGAAGCAGTTCCCAGCAGAGGAAATGGCAAGTGCAAAGGCCCTGAGGCAGGACCATGGTGGGGTGCTGGAGGATGCAAGGATGCAATAGTGTGCCGATGAGCAAAAGGAAAGCAGGAGAGGAGGCAGAGAGGGAGTGCAGGGTCACTGCTTTGAGTGTGTACCCTGGGGAGCTAAGTTCCAGCCTTCACTTTGCTCAGTAAACCTTGCATCTTGAGAGCTGTTCCACCCGATGGCAGCAAGGTGGCCTGATTCTCACAAATGCAAACCTGGGGTTCACAGCAGCTGTGGGCTAGCGGGCCAGATCATCTAGGACCTCATAAGATCTTAACTTTTATACCTAATGAGACCGAAAGCCAAGAGAGGATTCGAATGGAGGAGCCATGTGAGAGGTTTTTAAAGGATGGTTCTGGTGTGGTGCTGAGAATGGGCTCCATGGGACTAAGAGTGAAAGCAGGAAGATCAGGTCAGAAACTCAGGTCCGAAGTCACTGCAATAGAAGCCTTCTCCCTTCCAGCCGGGACAGAGCGCTCCTGGTGATAACTCTCTCCTTGTGGTCATCACAGGCCAGGCCCTCAGGGAAGGACAGGAAGCCATAGTCGCTTGTACCTTGACCTGTGCCCTCAGCCCCATGCCATGAAACAGCAGATGTCCTGTTAATGTCAGGAACCACAATCCAATGAGAGCCTCAGGAGATCCATTGCCCGTGGCCCTTGGTGGACCTCTCTTCTCTCTGCTCTCCCCTTGACCTAGCCTTGAACTTTCAGTGGTGTCTCCTTCACCTGTCACCTCCTTGCTCCAATCAAGCTCTCCAAGCCCCTGCCTATGCCTGAGGTGTGATGATATTCAGCCAAATTTCCAATCCAAGGTGATCAGAAGCAGCTAGAAGCACCTTGTTCTGTTGACTCCCTTTTTGACTACCTCTGAGCCTCAATACTCTTTCCCTCCCCGCCCCCTGCCCCAGCTCACACAGTATGTCTCATTCCCAGCGTTTTCCCAGACATCAGAGGCCAGGCACATGGCACAGTGGTGGATTTTGGCCACGGCTATGCTACAGTCAGACCACAGGTCAAGCTCCAGCCTTGCCACTGAATTCCTCTGGGGCCTGAGAACAAGTCACTGAGCATGCTGGGGCCTCTGTACCCCAGGGTGCTTCCCACCACATCCTTGAAGGTAAAGAACTTTCTGGGGAGCCTCCAGCAGACACCACGCCACCACTTCTGGACGAAAAGAAATGCTAAAGGATGGTCATTACCATAGCTCTTCCACCAGCCTCTGCTTGGAGGTTTGGACCCGACCAGCTGTAGCCTGAGGTTTAAACTAGGGAGAAGGACTTTCTTGCCTCCATCTGGCCCATTCTTGGCTTTCAGCCCCAGGACCCCCCCCCCCCCGCCCCAGGACACTCAGCTAGGTTCTACCACAATGTGTCCTCCCTGCCTCTTGCCCCTGCCATGCCGCTCTAGCTCCATCTCCACCTGTCTCCTCTTCCCTTTCTGATACCACATTCTCCAGGAATTTCAGCCATTTGAAATTCCCTAAAAATACCAAACTCTCAGGCCTTCTGACTCTTCTACCTGGAAACTTCCTCTGTTCTGAGAACCAGTTTGACTCTTTCTCCATCTTGAAGACCTATGTCAGCCCAGAGCCCATCGCAGCCTCCTTGGAGCTACCACAGCCCAGAAAGAACTATCCTTCTCAACACACTTCCCACACACAGTCATAATCCTCCTCCCTTTAGATCTGGGAATCTTTGCGGGCAGGACCTGTGTCCTTTTCACCCTGTAGCACTTGAGGTGTCTGGCATATAGTAGATGCTTAGTGAATGTTTGTGCTCTGGATGGATGGGTAGATGGAACAATGGATGGATGAGTGGTTAGATGGGTGGATGAATGGACCGATGGATGGATGAGTAGGTGGATGGATGAATGGCAAGTGAGAAGTGATGAATGAGATTATTATATAATGTATCTTATCTGTTGAGTGTTTTTACACCTCGTGTCTGCTTTCCTGCCCAAAGGACAAGATAGGGATAAATCCCCTCAGTAACTCAAATGGAGGCCTAAGTGAAGTAAATGCTTTCTTAGGGTCCCCAGATACAGACATCTAGAAGTGACTGTCACCACCTGAGATAGCACAGGGGGATGAGAGGCGGCAGGGCACAAGGTCATTTGACCAGAGACCAGAGACTCTGCCTGCCCCTGGGGCACTCACCTTGTCAATAAAGGAGGCAAACTTGTTGTTGAGAACCATGATCTGCTCCCGCTCTTGGGTCTTAATCCTCTGAATTTCAGGGTTCACCTCCAGGTGAAGTGGTTCTAAGAGGCTCTGGTTAATGGTCACCTCTTGGATGCCCCCCGGGGGACAAGAAGAACCAAAGCCCCCAACCCCGATATTGCTACCCCCAAACCCAACACCCCCCAGACCACCT
>PVHT021183646.1:360961-412730 GCA_004024745.2 Catagonus wagneri | reverse complement strand
TTTACTGCCACCCAGGTTGTAGAGGCTCCTGGAGCCAAACCCCCCTGCATAGCTCCCATACCCACCACCACCACCACCACCACACCTCCCCCGGACCTGACACACAGATCCCACAGCCTGGCTCCCACCACCAGAGCCTGCAGAGGAGCTGGCACTATAAACCCGCCTGCTCCTGGAGCTAAATGCCGACTGGGAACTAAACTGATGGCTCATGATTCCTGGAGCATCCAGAAAAGCACACAAGAGAAAAGGCCCAGTGGGATGGAAGGAGGCAGAGGACAGGGAGAGGAGCTATGACTCCTTTGACAAGAGAACTGGCTCTGTCCCTATATATACAGACATTCGCTGGGCTGGGCACCTTCCGGAGCTGGGAGGGGAGCAGGCATGTTTAATTTGCCTGACAGCAACATCTGTTTCAGACCTCACACCTATGAGTTGCAGAAATCACAGTGTAGACAAACTTCCCCAACTAGAACATTTATCATTCATCTCTCGCTACTTAGAGATCAGAGCACAAATCATCTCTCAGTTCGAGTTGCTGGAAACTCCTATAGAGTTTCCCCCCAATCATTAGTTGATATCTTCCTAAGAACTACACTGTGGAGTTGTTTGTTTTGGGGTGTGCCCTGGGAGAAGTGGGGCAAAGCTAGGGGTAGTCTAGTTGCCTTGGGACCACAGCTAGGACAAGGGTGGAGACACCAGCTGCCATAGCATCAGTCTGGTGGGGCAAGAGTTTTGTTCTGACCTCCCCACAGTCTGCTTCTGCTCCCACTGTTATCATCACACACCCCAAATTTTAATCACCCCAAAAAACCAGGTATTGTGTTCACTGAGTGCAAGTGAAAGCAAGGGACTCTGCCCAAGACTGGCCTCATTTTCTGGGTGCATCATGTGCTTCTCCATATACCTCAGGCCCCTCAAATGCCATGAAATGAGGTCCTATAGCACTAAAGGTCTGTGGTTGTAGATGCATGGACCATATCTATCAGGACCTCACGTTGTCTTCTGGATCAAGTGACAAACTATCGCGAGATCTCTGGTTTTTTTTCCTCCGTTTCCAATCTATTGTAAACCAATGCTTTTGTAAAATAGAATAAAAACGAATTACCCTTAAAGGGAGAGTTTTGTTAAGATATACAAAATATAAGCCTCCTTTTTTTAATTTTTAGATTCAATAGACACAAAACTATTCTGATGCTAAAAGGAAAACTATTTTTAGCTTCTGAATGATTATTCTCATATTTTGTGTATATCTCCTCTCAAACCAGTAACAACATGCCCAGGGACCAGTGCTGGCATATGGGTCCACGTTCTGGAAAGTACTATTCCAGAGAGCAAGCATGAGAAGTTCATTCTATGAGCACCACTGTCAGCCACCTAAAAATGTGTGTAAGCCCTCTATAACCAAGTAGAAGGTGGCCTTCATCCGAAACTTTAATAATAATAATAATAATAATAATAATAATAGCAACTACTTAGGGAAAAAACCTTAAACGTCCAGATTTAGAAAAATGGCTAAACGATAGTTTGCCCCCTTTGATGCAGTTATTTTTGTTTGGTTGGTTGGTTGGTTTTTGCCAGGCCCGTGGAAGTTCCCGAGCCAGGGATCAAACCTGAGCCACCACAGCAACCCAAACCACTGCAGTGACAATGCCAGATCCTTAACATGCTGAGCCATACAGGAACTCCTTTGATACAGTTATTTTAAATGATCATTATGGAGACCACGTAGCAGCATTGGAGATGGCGTGTGATGCAGTGTTAAATGAAGGAAGCCAGTACAGAAAGGTGCCTGTGCTATGAATTCATAGATATTAAGAATGCAGAGAAGGCAGATTTAAAAAGTAACATAGAAAGTGAATCGATTCATTAAGGATTGTAGGTGGGTTTTTCCTCCAACATCCTTCTCCTTGTTTTTGTGCCATAGTAAATATTTTTGCAAAAGTTGGGGTTGAAATCCTGGCTGCCAACAGCCATAGTGGTGGGAAAGAGCAAGACAGGTGCTGGGAAGCAGCGGTGAGAAGCATCCTGGGGCTGGGAGAGGTTCTGTTGGCAGCCTCCACGCCTCCATGCTTTCCTAGCTGCTCGGCAACTGTTTAATGGGCCATCTCCAGCAGACATTATGGGGTAGAAGAGACCATGAGCTTGAAATTTACAGTCACATGAGCTGATTTCAGCTCCCAGCTCTGCTTCTACTGGCCTGTGATCTTAGACAAGTCGCACCGTAAGCCTCAGATACTTAAAGAAATCAAGAGTATCTGTTTCTTGGAGTCAATAATATAAGGCATGTGGAAAAGCACAGAACTCTGTAATATACTAAACAAGCGTAGACATAACTATGCTCAGATGCTGCTAAGATGACCAAAGGTCCCACTTGGCCTGGACTTTCAGTGCTTCAACCGGGACAATCCCAGGCAAGTCAGGAGTAGCCACCCCAGTCTGAGCACCTCAGGACAGCCTTGTCCTGACCCTAACCCCCTTAGGGAGCTCTTGGTAAGAGAGAAAAACAAGCCTCAGCCCCCAGGCACAGGGGACACAAGGAGAAAGACCAGTAGAGCCAGAGGAAGAAAAGGAAAGTGAATCCAGTGATTGGGACGGGTCAGCGTGAGAGACTGGGCTAGAGGCAAGGATTCCGAGTCCTGCTGAGGCAGAAAAAAAGAAAGGATGTATGGAGAAGGGACAGTGGGACCCTGGTAGGAAGCAGCAATAGTGTGGCGAAGATCCTTGCGTTGAGCATATCAAAACCTGGCTCTGAGTCCTGCCCCTGCCCCTTCCTGGCCCCATGGCTTGGACATTTAGTTCCTTGAGCCTCATTTTCCTGGCTTGTAAAATAATGATAATCACACTAGTCTCATATGGGTGAATATTGTGACTATCTGAGGTCAAATATGGAAACTCCGAAGAGTCATAGAAGTGCGGTTCCCTTCCTTGCCACCTCCCCTGATGGGTCTAGACAGAGTAAGCCGACACCTCACCTGCTGCGACGCTTTTTGCATCACTCACTTGCAACTCTTGGGATGAAGAATGTCCATTATTAAACCCTTCATGTGCCTCTTTACTGCCAACTAAGTAAAAAGGAAACTCACCCAGGTTTATATTGACCCCCACGCTGAACATGAGGAATTCTTCAATTGTGATGAAACAAAAGAAAAATCCCCAGACAGCAGAAGTTAAAAAACCCCTTTGGTCTCTGGCTGGGACTAGCTTCCAGCATCCAGTGCCAATAGCCCAACTTGACTCCTGACAGCTGGATGGGCTCCAGGGAGCTACTGTCATTCTCTGGAAGGGCTGGGACAAGAGGATGCCCAGCAAATACTGCTGAGCCTTTTGTGTAGGCTGATCACTATTCTTTCCTTCCTCAACACAAGAGGAAATTGGCTTAAAGTGAAGCAAGAGAGATTTTACTGGTCCCAAAGCAGATACTTCAACTCCGGTCAATGTTAGATGGTAGGAGAGGTTTCTAGGACAAATTGCGGTTCTTAAAGAAAACCCTTCAATTGGTTAAATGGAACAAAGCAGTAGTTTCTAAACTTGCTACATGTTGGACTCACCTAGAGAGCTTCAAAAACCACTGGTACCTGTGCCCATCCCGAGAGACTGGGATTTCACTCAACTGGAGGAGGGTAGTCTGGGCTTTGGAATTTTTTAAAGGTCCTACATGGTTTTAATGCAAGTCTGAAAACCATCGGCCTGGAGGAAGCAAAAGGATGAATGAAATAGCATCTGGAGATTTCACCCAGTCCTGACACAAAAGAATGATACTGATCATAATACTAACAGTTAACCTGCTACCGAGAGCTTTCAATGGGCCATGCACTGTGCTCGGTCTATAACATGGATGATGTCATTAGATCTCAAAACCAACATTATAAGGAAGATATTCTTATTCTCACCCTCACTTTGTAGATGGGGAAGAGGAGACCTGGAGAGATCAAGGAACTTGTCCAAGGACTCACAGGTGAAAGTGGTGGAGTGGACATTTGAACCCCGGCACTCCCACTTGGAAACCCACATGTACTGCAGAAGAGGTGGGGTCTTTGGAGGGGCAGATGCCCCCTCCCTCCTGTCCATGTCCCTTCCCACCTGCTACCAGTGCTCCCCTTAAAAGGAAAGTGAAAAGTCATTTGAGGGCCCCAGCTTGCCCCACCTGTCTCCCAGGTACTGAAACCCAGAGCTGCCAAGAGGGCGAGGCCCAGGGCAGCTATCAGTCACCAGATCGCAGTCTCTGGCAACAGCGGGAGGCAGAGTTGGAGAGGAGCTGCTGGTATGACCGGTGGGAGCAACCCCTGCATATCTGTTCCCCATCTCACCCTGTATCTCTCGGGTCTGGAGGGGGATATCACAGAAGTGTGGCAGGGCTTGGGGACAGAGGCAGGACCCCTCAGGCAGAGAAAGAGAGGGAGAGAGAACTTCACTGCAGCCCCCACCTGGGGAGAAGGGGAGAGCTGCAGCCCTGATGTAGGTATGAGGGCCTTTAATCCCCTCGAAATGGGAGCTTTCGGACCCCAGGGCCCAGAGGGAGGCAAGGATGCGACAGGGATCGGAGAGCGCAGACCCTGGGGAGGAATCAAAGCTCCTAGCCTGGGCTTCCCACGCCTTTAGACCGCCACTCTCCCCACACACCGTCACATCTGGACAGGTGCCAGAGACCGTCAGCCCGGCACCGTCATTACATAAGAAGGAAACAGCTACAAAGGGGCAAGGACTCGTCAAGGTTATAGGGGAAAGTGGATGGAAAAAGCGCTCGGATATTCTCCTTCCCAACCCGAAAAAGACCCAGAGGGCTCTGAGGAATTCCCAGCAGCCTCTGCGCTTCCACAGCCTAGGAGACGCGGGCATGGGGGGCAGGGGGAATTTCGTGCAGGGGTGGGAAAATGGTGCTGGGCAGGCAAGGACACCCACGGTGAATCCTTCTCCTGATCTCTGGGTTAGAGTGAGGGTTTAGGGCAACAACTAAGACTTCAAGCTCCTCTTCGGGCCCCAAACCAGCCAGGACCCCATCATGGACATCATTTAGACTAGAATCCCAGCCACCCTAACCCCAGCCCAGAAACTAAGGATCAGGCGGTGTCTCTCTTTCTCATCAAATTTAAGAAGCGCGTTTGGGCCAGGATCCCTCACTAGGTCTCAGAGCAGCCCTGCACCTTCTCAAGGTCAAGGTCCAGAGAGATAATGTTGTTCTAGGTATATGAACTCCTCCATCCAACATTCTGGAAGCCATGACTATTAATACACTCATTTGTAAATCTGGTAACCTTCGCTTGTTTCACAAGCAAAGGGAGCTGCCACGCAGGTGTGAGTCCAAAGGAAAATAAGACTGCGGGTTAGACTTGGATTGAATTCCAAGAGAAACAGAGAGGCCCCGGCAGGGGACTGGGCAAAGAGTGCCTCCTTATGTTGGATCAAAGTGGGAGACAAGGAGTTCACGTGGTGTCTCAGTGGTAATGAACCCAACTAGTATCCATGAGGCTGCAGGTTTGACCCCTGGCCCCACTCAGTAGGTTAAGGATCTGGCAATTGCTGTGGCTGTGGTGTAGGCCGGCAGCTGCAGCTCTGATTTGCCCCCTAGCCTAGGAACTTCCATATGCTCCAGGTACAGCCTTAAAAAGACAAAAAAAATTTTTTTTAATTGGGAGACAAGACAGACTCAAGGTCCTAAGGCTGGTTAGTGGTGGAATGAAGACCAGAATCCCAAATCCATGGCAGAAAAATGAGAACTGTGGGAAATTCCCAGGTCATGTCTCATCTGGCCTTTGGTGGGCTAGATCAGGGTGCTATATAAACATAAGGAATTAACGATTTATAATAACGCCCTCCTTTAAAAAAAAATAAGTGATTTCAGGGAGTTCCCACTGTGGCTCAGTGGGTTAAGAACCCGACTAGTATCCATGAGGATGCAGGTTCGATTCCTGGCCTCGATCAGTGGGTTAAGGATCCAGCATTGCTGTGAGCTATGGTATAGGTCACAGATGCGGCTCAGATCCTGCATTGCTATAGCTGTGGCATAGGCTGGCGGCTGTAGCTCGGGTTAGCCTGGGAGCCTCCATGTGCCTCAGGTGTAGCCCTGAAAATAAATAAATAAGTGGTTTCCAGAAATGTTGGCCATGATTAGTAACGACCCTTTATTGAGCTCTTTTTACGCGTGCCGGAGATAAATACATGGCGTCACTCAACCCACACAACCTCATTTTACTACTGAGATGGGGGGTGTCAGGCAGCTTGCCAGCAGTCAGTCACACAGCATGTAAGCGGTAAGCTCAGGTCACAGCCGGGCAGCCTGATTCAGAAGCCTGAGAGCCCCCCGCCCGCCGCTGTACTGCATTACTTTCTGTCCATGCGGCCATTTAGGGAGGCTTTGAAGTTAGGCTGCTGGAGTTTGAGTCCCAGCTCCCCTGCTGACTAGTCGGAGGACCCCAGATAAATTCAGTCCTCTTTCTTGCCTCAGTTTCTTCGTTTGCCAAGTGGAGGGAAGAACCCTGCCTCCCTCCGTGAAAATGAAATAAGTTGATTCTTTCAAAGCTGTTAGCAGAGTGCCAGGCAATAAGAGAGCCTCCATTTTAGCAATTATGATAGTTACTTAATACTCGCAAATTGCTGCTAGCCAAATTGTATTTTCCCTCCAGCTTCCTTTAACAGATCCTTCCTTTAACAAGTCATTGCAAGCAGGACAACACGGGCCTGTGACAGATTGTTCAGTGTACAAAAGATGCAGGAAAGCTTTTCTTTAATGATGGGCTTAAAGGAACTTGGCAAGTTCTTAATCTGTTTGAAACCAGTCAAAAGCATCTCTTCATTGTGAGGCTAAAGGCACTTCTCTCTCTCCACATTACATTTACTGCCTGGGGGGATGTGTAGCCAATGGTGGGGGTTTTTTTTGGTTTTTTGGTTTTTTTTTTTTTTTGGCTTTTTGGGGTTGCAGGTGCAGCATATGGAAGTTCTCAGGCTAGGGGTTGAAGTGGAGCTGCAGCTACTGGCCTACACCACAGCCACAGCAATACCAGATCTGAGCCTCGCCTGCGACCTGCACGACAGCTCACGGCGATACCAGATCCTTAACCTCCTGAGCAATGCCAGGGATCGAACCCTCGTCCTCATGAATACGAGTCGGGCTCGTTACCACTGAGCCACCATGACAGGAACTCCAGTGGGTTCTCTTTTGAGAGGTGAGGTTACAAGCCCCTTTGAGAGCAGGCTGCGGTGGGCAGCCACCAGGCCGTCCTCTCTCTGAATCAGACTATCCCATGTAAGCTTTAGAGCCAGAACAGTCTCTGTCAAAGCCGTGGTTGCATGTTGTGTTTTTCTAGGCTGTGAGCATTTGGCAGCTGTGTGTTTACTCACCTAAGAATTTCTGTATTCACCAGAAGGCGTGTCCTCTCTTTCTGCTTATCTGACGTCATTGTCAGTCATGAGGACCACACTTCAAAGAGCAAGTGTTCTCCTGCGGGTCCACCTTTTATTTTGCTTCTCCCACCTGTACATTTCTGGTTCAAGAGAGGCCTCCTGGACTCTGCACTGAGCCCGCATTCTATCCAAGTCCTACATCTGCCTGGTTCCATGCTATGTCTGGGGTAGGGGTCAGGAGTGACCTGTCACGGGGCCATTCCAAGTTCTCTGCCGGTTCTTATAACTCCTCGTATTTGAAGGTTCCACTCCACATCATATCAAACGTGTTACAATACATCCTCCATATACATAATTTGCAGTTATATAACAATGAATTTTTATAATTGCTTTTAAAAACATTTGACTATCAGCAACTCATTTGATTATGATTAGCTGCAAGTACTGGACAGTTTCAAATATTTGAGGGAGTATTCAAGAGCAAGGAAATTTAACCTCCAACTTTTTTCAAGTATAATGACAATTTTAGGAATTGAAAATCTGACCAATTGAGGAAATCGATCCATGTCATGCATAGTGTTCGGTCAAAAAAGCCTGGCCCCTCTGTCCTGGGAACTCTCAGAACGCCCTCCCTAAGGTCTTCCTTCAGGCTCAGGCCAGAGCTGTGTGTGTGTGTGTGTGTGTGTGTGTGTGTGTGTGTGTGTGTGTGTGTGTGTGTGAGAAAGCGGCTGCCCCCGGCCACTGGTGGTCGTGGAGATCAGACCCAATGACCTTGGAATTCGGAAGGAAAAGTCTGCCACTGTGTCTGAAACAATGCAGTTTATCGCAGATACAGAACAGAGAATTCTTGTCTTGGTACCAAGAAAAGACAGTACTGTTCAAGGGAAATCAAAGCACCAGCAAGAGATGGGGAGTTGGGGCAGGCGGGGCGTGGAGAGCTGCGGGCAGGGGCGCGCCAGGGGTGGGGCTGGGCACGCGGTGGGGGCGGTGTCTGTCTATGGCTAAAAGGAGGGGGAGCTGGGTGTGCACAGGGCTGGCTAGGGCTTTCCTGTAAGGCAGTGGTTCAGGTGGCTGGGATGGAGTCCTCTACATGGCAGGGGTGATGACACGGTCCAGCTCCTGGGCAATGCCCTACCACTCGGCCTTATGGAAGCAAATGGATTTTCAACCAGATCACCCTTCCCAGCAAATTTCAGGCTGCCACGCCAGCCGTCTGGGCAGGAGGGGTTCCCGAGCGCACAGATCTAAAGCTACGTTGGGATAGGGTCCCCCAGGGATGTGAAAGGACGCGCAGAGCTGGGGTGTGCTGGCAGGCGAAGGGGGCTGGGGGAGTCGGGGACACCTCGGGCATCCTGTTCAGAATTTGTGGTGGGACCGCTGGCTCTGGGAGGAGCTTTGAGAGATCCGGACAGAGCTGCTGCGGCTGCTGCCCCGACTGACGGTGCCAGCGGAACTGGACAAGCCTCCGCGCACCGTGGAGCTCCCGCCGGAAACCGCACTAGAACCCAAGCCCCCGCGACTGGCCCCACAGCTTTGGTCCCCACTGCCCAGACCCCCGCCACTGCGGCCCCCGCTGCCCAGGCCGCCGCGGCCACCAGCTCCTCCGCGGCCACCAGCTCCTCCTCCCAGGGCACCGCTGCCACCACCGCTGCTGCTGCTGGTGTTGTGGACCATCTCTGCAAAGAGCATTAGGGATCAGGGAGCTTCTGGAAGCTTCCACCCGGCACGCCCACCCATCAGGAGCCACTCCCCTCTGCCCACCTGCCCTCCCCAGCTACCGCCCGCTGAGACTTGGCGGCTCAGCGCACAAAGAGGATGATCTCACACCAGCGCCGGCCCACAGTCCCCGCGGTTTGAGAATCATTGTCCCAAGGCGTCCGGCCCCTTTCCAGAGAAGGAACGCCGTACTCACCGATGCTCACAGCACTCTGGTACTCCCCAGACATCCTGTTGAGGAAGAATAGACCTGGGAGTTAGCCATCTGTATCAGACCCTCGGTTCCCAAAATGCACCTTGCTTAGGTCAGCAGCTAATGAAAGCCTTGGTGCCTTCCCCCACTCCTTCCTGATGGAGGCTGACAATCAAAAATAGGCAGGGTGGGTGCTCGAAAAATTATGATCGTTAGAAAATTGTAAACCAACTATAATGGAAAAAATAAACATCATTTTAAGAAATCATGGTCGTCATTCCTGTTGGGTAAAGTTAGACTTAAATGGTTATCCTTTCTGCTCACATTTCCCCAGAGAGGAACAGAGCAGAGGCTCATTCCTATGCCCAACCATCCTCTCCCCCAGCTCCTCAGGATCCTGTATAATAAATGGTATTTGAACCAACAAAGGCCAGGCCCTACAACCAAGTGCCAGCCTATAGGAACCCACTCTTCGGAAACCTACAGTTAGGGCGCTGATAAATAACCTAGAAATGGTATGTATACCTATGCATCCTCCTTTTTGCAGATATGTGTTTTACAGCTAAAAGGTGAGATGTGAAGGATGGGGAAATCCATCCAAGGTTGTTTCTGGTGCTGTCACTACTGCACAGAACACACAGTTCTCCTGGAGGACGGGCTGCATCTTGAAGCCCTTTGAAGGAGGAGGCTGGGCCTGGCGAGGGCTGCTGCCACCTCTGGCAGTGTGCGCCTGCCTACACACAGCACCTGGCAGCAGGCTCAGGCAGGAAAGCCACCAGGTCTCTGGGCCTCCTGGGAACCAGAGGGGCTTCAACTAACCTGCACTCCTCGCCTTCCAGGAGGGTCCTGTAGGTGGCAATCTCCACGTCCAGGGCCAGCTTGACGTTCATCAGCTCCTGGTAGTCCTTCAGCAGCTGGGCCAGGTCCTCCTTGGCCTGCTGCAGGGCAGCCTTGAGCTCCTGAAGCTTGGTGTCGGCGTCCTTGAGAGCCACCTCCCCACGCTGCTCTGCATCAGCGATGGCCGTCTGCAGGTTGGCGTTCTGGGTGCGGGGGACCGGGAGTCCAATTCAGGTTCAAGTGGATTCACTGAGGGCCTGCCTGTGTGCCTGGTGCTTGCACATGGATCTCCCCATGTTGGGGGATGGAAATGACAGCCCAAGAGAGCAAAGCCTGGGCCTCAGTCAAGATCCTAGCATATCAAGGAGTGGGACCAGCAGCATCTGGCCTCGAGGACCCAGCCCAGCCCAGGAGGAGCCGGGCTTCTCCCAGATCTCACTCTTTTCATGACAAGAGACTGAGCCTCTTCTGAAAACCTTCGTCCTTCGGGAAGTTTTCCTGAATTATCTGAGAAGCTGCCTCCCTACCCTTGCCCATCTAGATATGAATGGCCTTGAACTCCCAATTTGATCTTCACACAATCAGCTTCTTTCCCCCACCTCCCTAATCATCTCTGAACCCAGCAGGTCTGACCCACATCAGCCTCCAGTCTCCAGGCAGGACCTGGGTCCATATGACATAGCCCTGAGCTGCAGCTGGTCCATCTTAGCCCATGTGAGGCTGGGGTACAATTTCACTGCAGTAAGTGCCGAGCCCCAAGTTTATGGTTCGAGTATTGGCCCGCAGCCTCCAGCAGGTGCCCCCTTCTCTGTCCCACCTGCTTCTTGATGCTCTCGATCTCGGCCCGCAGCCTCTGGATCAGCCTGTTGAGCTCTGAGATCTCATTCTTGGTGCTCTTCAGGTCATCCCCGTGCCTGCCGGCCGTGGTCTCCAGCTCACCCAACTGTGTCCAAAAAGAGTCACATGTTCAGAAAGCCTGTGGGGGCTTACAGGTCTCCTAATCCAACCCCTTCACTGTCACAAACAAGAAAAAAAAAAAAAAAAAAAAGCAGCCTGTGGCCTGTGCAGGGTCACCCAGATGGAGTAACGAGGTACTCTGTCCCCTGCAACAGGGACACATCTTCGGACAAAATCACTGCTGTTTTTTGAGCATCCACTTTGCCCCAGGTCCTGTGTTTTACATCAACGAAGTTCACAAGTCCCTAGAAAGGAAGGCGTTACTGCATCTTATGAATGGGAAAACTGAGGCACAAATTGCTTGAGTACCATGACTAAACTCATCCAGCTATTGAGAGGACTGAAGCCCAAATGCAAACACTGCAGATGCTGGAGCCCGCCCTTACCCAGCGGGCTATACTTCTTTGGGCAGAAAAGGCACAGTCTGATGTTTAAGGGCTGCCTTGTGCCACATTCAGCTTTGGGGGTGAGAGAAAAGTGTACAGAATTCCTTGCATCTGTCCTCTAACTTTGCTCAATCTCCCTCTCCCTCCCCCCACTTCCTTCCAGACACTGGCTTCCCCGCCTCAGTGTGATCAAGTCAGAAGCACGCATGACAAGGCCCAGATCAGTGAAAGAGAAATGGAAGTGTCTCCAGCAACACAGGAACTGCAGCCAGAGGGATTTAGGTTAAGGATTTCTCAACTTTGGTACTATTGACATATTGAGCAGGATAATTGTTTGTTTAGTGGAGGGCAGGGTGTCTCATGAGTTACAGGATGTTGGGAAGCATCCCTGGCCTCTACCCTCTAGATTCTCGAAGCACCCCACGCCCAGAACTGTCTGCACACAGGGCCAAAAGTCTCCTGGGGGAAAAGCCTACCTTCCCCTCCGGTTGAGAAGCACCAGGTTAGCGCAAAGTCAAAGCCCTCTGATTAGGAAGGGAGATTTCTGTTAGAAAGACCAGCCCAGTGGGAAGAAGGGGGGAGCTGCCGTATTGGAGGTGGGGAGAAGAATGACCCGGAGGCAGGCGCTGCCCTCCTGGTTGGCCTGTCCAGCCAGCTCCGTGGGGGAGACAGGCTACACGATGGTGTCACCCACCTTGGACTGGTACAGAGCCTCAGCCTCAGCCTTGCTCCTCTGGGCGATGGCCTCGTACTGGGCGCGGACCTCGGCGATGATGCTGTCCAGGTCCAGGTCCCGGTTGTTGTCCATGGACAGGACCACGGATGTGTCGCTGGTGTCTGACTGCATCTGGGACAGCTCCTGTAGAGAGACAAGCCCACTCCTGAGCTCCCCAGAGGATGGGGGCAGGAGCCACCGGCTCGTGGGGGTAGGGGAGTGCTTGGGACTGACTGAGGGACAACCGGGTGGGAAGGCGTCGCTTTTGTCAGAAGGACACACACGACTCAAACTCCCACTGGTGAACCTTTCTCTCTAGGTGATGGGAGGCAGGTGGGTCACAAAGCCTGGGGATGAGGAGCCGACTTACGGCATCGTAGAGGGCCTTCAGGAAGTTGATCTCATCGGTCACGCTGTCCACCTTGGCCTCCAACTCCACTTTGGTCATATAGGCAGCATCAATGTCCTGGGAAAGAATTCAGCCACGGTCCCTCACAGTCCTGGCGGATGAGGGAAGAAGGAACCACGGCGCCCACCATCCCCACCCAGGTGCTCCCACTCAGGGGAAATGAGAAACCCCTCTGGGCACCAGCAGACCTGTCCTCGCGTTACCAAATTGGCTATTTTGCAGGATTGCCTGGCAAATACCCTTCCAAAAAAAGCAGAAGAGGCTATGAGGGTGAGGGGAAGAATGTGGCAGCGGGCCAAGGCCGTCACTCTGAGACAGAGCGAGGAGAATTTGTGAGGCGGGTCTGGGAGAGAATCCAAGTTTGCAGCACTCAGAGGCCCTCTTTAAATTGCCCTAGGGAGGAGTTCCCATTGTGGCTCAGTGGGTTAAGAGCCTGACTTGTATCTATGAGGACGCAAGTTCAATCCCTGGCCTCGCTCAGTGGGTTAAGGATCCAGCGTTGCAGTGAGCAGCAGTGAAGGTGTTATAGCTTGTGGCTGTGGCGTAGGCCGGCAGCTGCAGCTCTTTGACCCCAAGCCTGGGAAATTCCATATGCCAAGTGCAACCCTAAAAAAAAAAAAAAAAAAAGCACATTGCTCCAGGGGATACATTCCAGGAAAAAAACCTATTTCTTCTCTTTGCCCACTTTCTAATCACAGCTCAAGGCCTAATCAAGTCCATAAGCCCACACACCCATCAGGGAGCAGAGTGGCACAGTCTGGTGAACCCTGAAAATCCAGGCCTGCCTGCCCCTTCCAAGCCTACTGGTGGGGGGGCGGTTCCCTCCCTGCCCCCCACCACACACCACATGGCCTGAAGGAGTCCCTCCAAGTAGCAAGAGTGGACTTTGCCTCCCCGCAGCCTCACAGCACTCTGCTGGCCGGGGCTCTGGGCTGGGCAGTGGGGGAAAGGACCTTCACCTTCTTCAAGACAACGAAGTCGTTCTCTGCCGCCGTGCGCTTGTTGATCTCCTCCTCGTACCTGTGAGAAGAGTCACTTTCTGGCTCTCCTTCCCCAGGATGTCGCCGTGGCCCCCAGAGCACTTCCCGTAAGTAACGCAGGCTCAGGGCTTCTTGTCCCGCCATTTAGCTCAAGGTCCATGTCCTTACAAGGTGCCACCTCCCAGGTTCAGGTAAGACCCGGTTCTTCTACAGACTGCATGGAGCACTCAGGGGGAAGGGCCTGGGGCCTTCAAGTACATCTGCCTTGGGCTCTTGGTAGACACTTCTTGAATTAATGAAAACCAAGAATGTGTCTCTTAGAATGAGCCAGGTCCTGCTCTGTGAATTATGCTTCTATCAACTCACTCAATCCTCAGTACAATCAACAGAGTAAAGACTATCACTGTCTCCGTCTTACGGATGAGGAGACGGGGGCACAGAGAAACTAGGGAACTTGTCCAAGATCGCAGCGCTGATAAGTGGAAGAATAGGACCTGATCAAAGCACCTGGACTCCAGAGACAGTATTCAACTCTGAAATAGGTTGCTTCTCATTTAGAAGCCTACTGACAAGGGAAATAAAGCTCGTGTTTGGAGGGGAACTTGGAGATGATCTAGTCTAGGGAGGAGAGAGGGTGTTATCCAAGTCTATACAGTTTGTGAATGAACTTTAGGGTGTCTTGAAATCTGCCCCCCCAACTCTGCCACCAAACTTACATGTACCCCTTCATTAAATTCCTGCAATTGTTTCCACCCCCAAACAAACCAGGAGCCACTATGTTAAAGACTAGGATATTGAGAGTCGGAGAGGCTAGGGGTACATTCCCATCAGCTTGCAGCCGACTGGCACAGAGCTGTCCCCTCCCACCCACGGCGACTGGGTGGCACGTACTTCTTCTTGAAGTCCTCCACCATCTCCTCCGTGGTTCTCAGCTCCTCGTTCATCTTGTCCTTCTCAATGCACAGTCCATCCAGAAAGGCCTTGAGGCTGCTGATGTAGTTCTCAAAAAAAGTATCCAGGTTCCGGTTGTTGGTGTTGGAGCCAGAGCCTTGCTCCTGCAGGAGGCTCCACTTGGTCTCCAGGACTTTGTTCTGCTGCTCCAGGAACCGCACCTGCCGCCCAACAGGAGCAGAGCGTCAAGGAGCTGTCTGCGGCCAGATCCCATCTTGGATGACTTCCCCAGAAACAAAGTTCCGGGGGTCTCCCACTCTCTCCTGCGAGGCTGTGTTTTACACGACGCGATAGTTCTTTGCTAACAATGTGTGGACAGCAGCATCAGTGTCACACAGGGCAGGTGGCAATGAAGCCCAGAGATAACCAAGATCACACCACGAGTTAGTGACAAAACAGAACTAAGGTTTCCTGATATCTAAACTGGATTACTTTCCCATGTATTCCTCATTCACTCATTCATTTATTCATTCCTCAGTCATTTACTACTCAACAAATATCAGGAGACCTAACAGCCTACAGCAAATGTAGTCTCCAGCATGAGCTTTACAGTGGATCTTGGTGCCCTGCAATGAGGCAAGAGATAGGGACAACCATATAGAAATGACTCTTGGGCAGCCCTTGTCCCAAGATCAAGGGGCCAGATGCACATAAGATGGGCCCCCCTGCCAAGTCTTGTTAAACATAGAACTTAACTGCATTTATTGCACCACTAAAGATGTCTCAAACTTTCATCTCCTACAAAACATTTCTGTACACAAGCTCAAGGTCAACTGCATAAACAAGCCGAGTAAATATCAGTCAACTGGTAATTCAGCAAATGTTTGCCAAACACCAAGCGTGTGCCAGGCCTTATGCTGGTCACTTAGGACCCCAAGACCTGGGAATTCCCCTTTAAAGATGATTAGAGCTGCTGCTGAGAAGAGCTTGGGCAGCGAAACCCACCTTCTGTGGAAAACAGCATTTTCATATCACTTCTATCTTCCTGTGAATAATTTATCTGGACACCCAAGTTTCTAGTGGATCACTAGACTTTCAAGAGCTTCACCTCTACAGAGTCTGCTATTCCAACATTAAAACCAGCTCCTCCTCCTTCAGCTTTGCCCAGGGCATTCATGTGTGATGAGGGGAGCCACGGAGCGTCCCTACAAACGCTTCCTTTAAGACCCGATTTTATCCCGTGGTCACAAAGAGATTTCCACACACCGTACTCAACAGTGCTGATGAAACTCTCAGTGAGCACCGGAACAAGCCTAAGTACCCTCTAGTCACCACAACAATTGTCATCGTGTCCCTTGCCTGGAAGATCCGGAGCACAGAAATCCCTGCAAAATATCTCCTCAGCCTCACTCTCTAAACGTCCGTGGCATTCATGTGTATACAAATGTCAATGGCATTCACAACTCTTCAGGCTGAAGTCTTCCTGTAAGAACCATCCAGGAGGAACTAACCATCACCCCTATCCCATGCCAACCACCCCCACCCCCCGCAACTCTCTGCATCTCTCTCCTTAGGTTGACGGCAGATTAGCTCATCACTCAGGTAAATATCCAGCTTTGGCAGAGTCAGCCTCTTTCGAAAGGGAGAAGCTCTCAATTCCCCCGGGATAGAGAAGGCATTCTGTGTCTGAGTTTCAGAGGGCAACAATGAGGGGACCCTCGTGATGGCAACCAACAATCCCAGCAATGCCTCTGATAAGAGGCAGTGATGGGGCATGTGGAGGGGGGCAGTCACTCCATCCAGTAAGTGACTGACATCTTTTCATCATCTGCCACCCAAAGCAGGTCCACCACCTGCTGATATGCTCCAGAGCTCTGGAGGTAGAGGATGAACCCACAGGTCCTTCCTCAGAGGCAAAAGGAAAAGAGGAAAAATAGGCCAACTCAGTTAGGCCAGATTTTCTCACTGTCTAGCTGTGCCGAGGTGGGCTCACCTTATCGATGAAGGAGGCAAACTTGTTGTTGAGGGTCTTGATCTGCTCCCGCTCCTGGGTCTTTATCTCCCCAAACTGGGGGTCGATCTCCACGTTGAGGGGCTGCAGGAGGCTCTGGTTGACAGTCACTTCCTGGATTCCCCCAGGGAAGCCACCTGGACCACCAGGGCCGCCAAAGCCACCAGGGCCACCAAAGCCACCAGGGCCACCAAAGCCACCAGGGCCGCCAAAGCCACCAGGGCCACCAAAGCCTCCAACTCCTCCACCAAAGCCCCCAGCTCCTCCTCTGAAGCCTCCAGATCCTCCTCCAAAGCCCCCAGCTCCCCCTCCAAAACCCCCAGCTCTTCCACCGAAGCCCCCACCCATCCCTCGTCCACCACCTCCAAAACCACTGCCTCCTAAATATCCCCCACTGGTGCCCCCAAACCCGCCAGCCCGCATGCTGCCTCCAGCTATGCTGATGGAGATCTTCTTATTCCCCCCAAGACTGTAGAGACTCCTGCTGCCAAAGCCTTCACCCATCGTGGCACAGGCTGCAGAGCCACCGCCACCCCCACCTGAGCGGGAGGCTGAGGAGGACCTGGTGGAGCTGATCCGACTCTGACTTGACACCACAGCTGAGTGCCCACTGAAGCCCTGGCGGCGGCCCCCGCCAGAAGACCTGCAGGATTGTTGGCTGTAGCTGGCCTGGCGACTCATGGTGGACAGCAAGTTATTCCAAAGGAAGGGTGGAGAAAGCTGGAGGAAATGCAGAGAACTTCTCAAGCTATAGGCAGGGGATGGCTCTTATATAGGGCTGGGGAACTTGGCTGGCTGGCCGCCAGCCAACTAATTGAGGTATTATGAGCTTTGGTTTGCCTGGCAGCAAGAGGTCAAGTCCAAAACTCGAAACACACCTTGGTAATCACTCCAAATTTCCAAATTGCTTTGTCTTCCCAGGGTTAATCACCTGAAATAAGCTTAAATTGGGAGAGGGGCCATCCTGCAGGGCTGGACACAGCCCCTAATCCCCAAGAGACTTATGCTCCCATCCCAGGAGTGACAGGTCAGCGTTTCTCTGCCTCTCCTGCATCCCCATGGCCACTCTGCCAGCCCAGCCAACCACAGGAGACTGTGGGATGGGTACAGAGCCCAAGTGAGGACCTGGTGGAAAGGGAGAATAAGGGAGAGGGCTGGGAAGGAGAAAGATGGGGAAATGGAAGATTCAGGAATGAGAGAAGGTGTAGCATCTTTCTGGGGCTCTTGCCATCCAGGCAGAAGGTACTTATCTGAGTCACTTAACAGGACATGTTTTCAACCACAAGGGACTCAGATAAAGAGCTAGGGGCAGGGGCAGGGGAGGGGTCCATCTGAGGAGGAGAAGGCTGCGTGGTGGACTGAGAGGAAGTATAGACCACAGCCAAGGACTTCGAGGGAGGGAGCAGACAGAGAGGAGAGCCTGTAGGAAAAGGAAAGCTGGAGGAAGGCCAGTCCAAGCAGGAAAAAGGCGCAGACCACCTGGTCCAAGCCACGAAAACCACCAGCCTTTCCTCTTCCAAGCTCACAGGAAGAAAATGAAGCCAAGGTTTCTAAGCTCTCCTCCTCTCAGCATCCCTGACGAACACCATCTACATCATCTAGGAAGCTTGGGTCCTTCCCCAGGAACGTTTAAGAAGAAGGATTGCTATAAAAAAAACCTGGGGAAGTGGCCACTTAACCTGACTCAGGCCATGGGCAAGTGAAGGCTCTTTTCATCATAAGTTTTCTAAAATGTATTTTTACCTATTTATCATCATGATGTATATATGATAGGGCTAATTACTTCCAACCACATCGTGATCTAGGAATAGTCTGAGTTTTTTTCTTAAATTTCTTTGCATTGCTCTTTATTCCTTATTGGAAACAAAAGTTTCGGATATTTTTTGACTCAGTGTTCCAAATTACATCAGTATTTCCCACTATCCTGTTGTATTCTTGCCTCTCACCTCTGACTCTTATTCTAGGACATGTTGTTGACTTAAATCCATAAATTTTACAGAAGCTCCATTAAATCTGCTAATTTTCCCTTTCTTGTCACTGTTTAAAGTTTTTTTAGGAGTTCCCTTCGTGGCTCAGTGGTTAACGAATCTGACTAGGAACCATGAGGTTACGGTTTCGATCCCTGGCCTTGTTCAGTGGGTTGAGGATCTGGCGTTGCCGTGAGCTGTGGTGTAGTTTGCAGACGCGGCTCAGATCCCGCGTTGCTGTGGCTGTGGTGTAGGCTGTCAGCTACAGCTCCTGTTAGACCCCTAGCCTGGGAACCTCCATATGCCGCGCGTACGGCTCTACATAAAAGGCAAAAAGACAATAAAAAATAAATAAATAAATAAATAAATAAATAAAAGACTCGCCTTAAAAATAAATAAAAAATGAAGTTTTTTTTTAAAAAGGAATGAGGATATATTTGTATGTGTATATGTATGTATATATATATGTGTCTGTATATATGTATGACTGGGTCACTTTGCTGTACAGCAGAAATTGCTACAACATTGTAAACCAACTATATTTTCAAAAATGATGGCTATTCCTAAGGTTGTCAAGAGGATGATTATGAGAAAAGCAAATTGTCGTGTCACTTATCACGTGTGTTGTGAATGTGTAATCACTTCTATAACACTTGTTTCCCGTTTCCCTTCCTCAGCAAAGACCAGTCTCGATGACTTTGACCCTGACAGTGAAACTTCAGATGCTCTCCAGAAAATCAGTCTTTACAGAGCCCATCCCCCTTTTAAATGAGCGTCCCTTTCCTCTTCTGGTTTGACCTCCCCTGTCCTCAGAGACCTGCTCCTCCAAAGCCGCTCCCTCATTTATCTCAGCCTTGGTTCAGCACCTCACCTTCTGGGTGCTTGGTACCTACACTTTAAACCAGGAGTGCAGGAAATTGCTCCCCTACAAGCTGACTAGGGGGAGAACCAGTTTAAACCGCTGACCCATCAGACCTTAGAGCAGCTCCAGAAACTGCACCTGTTCTCTTCCAGCACACAGAGTCACGAAGGCCCTCAGGTAAGCGGGCTAGGGAAGTGTTGCCAAGTGGAGGTTCTTCCTGATGCAGCTATCCCTGACCCAGAATTCAGTGTTCTCAGACTACCAGACTTTCCACATGCACAGAGAGAGAGAAAGATGCAGACATAACACATAATACAGTGCCTTCACAGTAAGCACACATACAGATATACAACTCACAAAACCACACACACACGCACACACAGAGAGAAAGGAACAAACACAGCACATACACTCTGCATTCACACTAACCATACATGCAGATATACAACTCACAAAATTACACACACACACACACACACACACACGGAGGAGCAAACACAACACACAAACTAGGTACTCACAGTAACCACACATCCACGTATACTCACAATACTATAAACACACACAAGACGCAGACACACATTCTCATCACTCTTCCCCATGAAGCCTTATGTGTCACAGGTGGGCATTGCCCTCCTTGCCTTCAAAACATAGCTGCCTGCCTCCTTCTCCTGTGGCCCTGACTCTTGCCCAAAGCATCGCACTAATCTGAGAAATCGAGTTAGAGTAACTGGGTCCAAATAGGGGCACGGGGTAAGAGGAGGCCTCCAGGTCCCACCCTGACTCAGGCACCACCCGAGTCTTCGCTTTGCTGCTCAGCTTCCTCCTCTGCACAAGGAGGTGACACACCTGGGCAGGGGGTTCAAGCCGGACCTCCCGAAGCCCAGGGTTCAAAGGAGGGATGGGGGTGGCAGTGCCCTAGTGTCAGCGCCACGCCTGTATCAGCCTGCTGACACTCCTGAGGCTGAGGATGGTCGGCCTGGGCAAAGCGGACAGAGGGAGCCCTGGGGCCTGGGGCTGGGGCTTGGGGTGGGGCTTTAACGACACAAGACAGAAAGCTGCTCTCTTTGCCCATATGTAAGGCTGATCCTGACTCCAAAATCCAAAAAGAGTGGAATCCAAATGTGGCCGACGCCTTCATCCACAGAGACCCTGGGGACAGACGAGGGAATGTCTCTCACTGTCCTCCGGCCCCCACTTGCCATTCTTTTATCAATCCGTGCTATTAAGGGGAATCACTTGAGAATAATTGGCCGGTTTCCACCCCTTGGCAGCTGCCAATGCCCTGCCCCGGTCTGAACATGCTGAGAAGTCAGTTTGCATTTTCAGTGTCAAGAACAAAGTCCAAAGAGATCGGGGTGGAAGTTTGGGACTCTAATGAGGGCCCATCCCAAATCCCTTCTTCCGGGCAAAGCCCACTGCTAATCCCCCACACTGCAGTCTATAAAGCCCAGCTGCTCTCCTCTGCTGTCTCTTACGGAGAGAAACACAGTGTCGCTGGCCGGGGAGCCGCCACTGCTAGAACTAGCCCCAATGGGCCTTTTCGGGAGGTGAGGGCACGGGGGCCCCGGAAGAGACGCGAGCCCCTGCACCCCCTCCTCTCCACGGCCATGGCTATACCTTCCCCAGGCTGGCACCACGACAAGGCCACCCCCACTCTGGGGAAGCTGGACCCTCACTGGGGCGACTAGGGAGGCAGAGGAGCAATTTCTTCCTCCCGCAGGCAGCCCGGGCTTCTCTGGGGTCCAGGGCATTCGAACGGGCGGGCTCAGGGCTTCAGACTGGCTGGCGACACAGCGCACAGCAGCTGGCACGTGACGCCGGGCCAGGGTCAGCAGATGGGAAACAGCCACAGAGGGAGAAGCATGTGGGGCTGCATGGGGATCGGGGGCGCCGGGCCAGGAGGTCCTGGCAGGGAGGGCAGGGCTCAGCTCCGGTGTCCTGGCCAGAGTCCGCCCTGAGTCCGCAGTCGCAGGGAGCGCTGCTCCGTGAGGAACCGAAGGTGCCAGCCCTGGGGCATCTGGAACTCAGGAATGAAGGTCTTGAGCCCGGCAGCTGCAGTCTCGAACCTGGCTCAGCCCTGAAGGAGAGGGCCCTGAGGGACAGATCGTCCTCCTCAAGGTGCCCAGACCCTCCTCACCAGGAGCCATCAGAGGGGAGCCCCAGAAAGTCCCCTGGCCAGAGGAAAACACCCTGGTCCCAGATCCCTCTGGACCTGCATTTAGTCGGCATAAAACAGCTGATAAACCTCTGTTCTGCCTATTGCATAGAGAGAATGGGAGGTGAGTTAAGTATTGTAAAGGGCTTTGTAAACTGAAGGGCAAAGGCACTGTTAGCTGAGGGACTGTAACAGCAGCACAAAAGCAAGTCATGGGGTGCTGACCGGGGCACTGGCTCTATAATTAACATTTTACAGGAGTTTCCATTGTGCCTCGGGGGGTTAAGGACCCAACATAGTCTCTATGAGGATGCGGGTTTGATCCCTGGCCTCGCTCAGTGTCACAAGCTGTGGCAGAGGTCACAGCAGCAGCTCGAATCCCGTGTGGCTGTGGCTGTGGTGTAGGCCGGCAGCTGCAGCTCTGATTCGACTCCTAGCCTGGGAACTTCCAGATGCCACGAGGGTAGCCATTTAAAAAAAATATGAAAATAAAAAAAAATAAAATTACCTCTGCCAGCTTGACCCTCACAGCAACTCTACGAGGAAGGTGCATGGCTCCATTTTACAGAGGAGGAAAACTGGAACTCGGAAATTAAATCACTTGTCCAAGACCAAAAGCGACAGAGCCAGGCCTCCGACCCAGTTCTGCTCCAAACTGGAGCCCGTGCCTGTGGCCCCCACAGGGCCTTCTGTGTCCGTTCCTATCCGGAGCTCAGCGCGCTCTGAACAGTTGACTTGGAGTTGATCATGTTTGGGAAATGGCAGGTGAAAACAGAATGTGGAATCAAAGAAAAGGAACAAACAGGGTCCTTGTTTGTTCGAACACTCATCCAAACCTGGCTCCCAGGAGGGCATTTTGCGTTATTTCCCCCGGCAGAGGGATAGTTCGCGCTGTGCCATCTCCCCCCTTCCTGCTCAGGACCACAGGCGTGATTTTGCAAGCTGGCGGGCCGTTGTCTGGAGCCGTGGACCACCGTGACACGGAGCAGTTGACAGCTGGTGACCTTTGCCTCCCCCAGCTTCTAAATGAGGCCCCAACGTGAGGCTGCTCTGCCCTGTCTCTGCTCCACCCCCCAGCACCTCTCTGTGCAGAGCTCTGCCCTGACCTCTCCTGGCTGGCTGTCCCTCTGTCCTAGGGATCACAAAGAGTCCTTGGACTTAAAACCCTCCTCCTCGTTCCCTGTATACCCCAAACTGACCCATCATTTAGGAACCAGCAGCAGCCCAGCCTCACCACGATGCTTGTATGACCAGCCTGGCCCCTTGGCTTCTCCTGTATTACCCTTTGTCCCCACCACGCCCATAAGTCAAATGAGAACATCTCCCCCCGCTTCAAACAGTGTGGAAGCCCTTGGAGGTCAAGCCTCATACGTGGGACAGTCCCCTAGCCACCACCCCAGCAGCCAGCCAGCCTTGTTCAACTCAGGAGGTTCTTGGTTTCCCCCAAAAGCCAAGCCACAGCCTTGCAAGCATGCACGCTGACCCAATAGTATCTGACATTTGTGGAACGTCTTCAACTTTTTAAAACCTTTTCATTGATCTGACCAGACAGACAGATGGGCAAACATACCGCCCACAGACCCACACACTCCTGTGACTCACAGACAACATACTTTCATACAACCTGTGATCCCAGATGGAAATGACAAAAGCAAGAAGCATGAACGAGGTTTGAAGACTGATTCAGTCAGAAGGTAGATGCTGTCCCAGCCTATCCGCTGAGTCTGCTTTCTGCTGAAAGGCATGAGAACTAGAGCAGGCAGCAAGGGTCAGGCACAGTGTTCAGAGGGCACAACAGGAGTGTCCAGCCCCTGTTTTCTCAGGACTTCATTCTCTCCAGGGGAGCCAACACGAACCACTCTCTATTTGATCATCTCTCCAAACATCCATTCATTCTTTCAATAATCATCTGCTAAGTCCCTACTAATGGCAGGAACCAGGCTACCCAATAGGAACACAGTGACGCACAAGACAGGGCCCCTGCTCTAGAGAAGCTCACTATTGAACAATTGCTGACAGTACTTTGGGGTCAATTTTTTGACAGCAGATCAAACAAAGTGCTCTGAACAGAAGAGGGAGAAAGGCGATGGAAGGCATCGGAGAGAAGGTAATTTTGAATGGGGTATTGAGGGATGAATAGGAGTGGGCCCGGTGGGTGGACAACAGGAGAAAGGTACCCTCAGTGGAAAGGAAAACATTTCAAATATGGGTGAGGGGGAGCGTGGGTGAGCGATCCCACATGTCTGCAGAATAGTGGTCATGGATGAGGAAGACAGGTGATAAGAAGGAAAGGAAGGTGTAGGTTGAAACTGATAACAATGGTCACTCCGTGCTGTGCTGCAGAACTGGGACCTTGTGGACAGTGGTGCTCAGTGCTGACTGCACATCAGACACACTGCACTGCTTTTAAAAAATCCAGATCTTCTAGCCCCACTCCTGACCTCTGAAATCAGAATCTTAGGGAATGTGGCCCAGGCACTCGTATTTTTTTTTTTTAAAGTTCCAGTTTGTTTTAATTCTAGTGGACTAATTTTTATAACATAAGGAACTTTATTAAAGGAGGAAAATTGCACATTTTTATGAAAGGCTGGGGATCAATAAGAAAGTGTCACCTGTCCTGTCTTCAACCAGATGCAGAGCTTCATCTAGTCTAAGAGGCTGGGCCAACCATTCTCTGCCTTTAGATGCAGAGGCAGATGCTGATGATAGCAAAGCACCACCAGAGCAACTGAAAGGGGGCAGGGAGCTTGGAAACCCATGGCTGAGAATAAGAAAAGGCAAAACCAGAGCCCAGGGCAAAATACTCACAATACATCTGTCTGATGGATTTCAAAAACATCCTGATAAGAGAAGGAAGCCAGCTATGAAAACAATATGCCCTGCCTGATTCCATTTGCAGGAAATTCTAGATGAGGTGAAACTAACCTATGGTGACAGAAAGCAAGCCCAGCCTGGGCCTGAGGGCTGGTGGGCAATGACTGCAAAGAGGCAGGAGAGCATTTTGGAAGATGTCCTAGGCTTTGATTGCGGCTGTAGTTACACAGGTATATCCATTTGTCAAAGCTCGCTGACATGCCCTCTGAGAATGAGTGTGTCGCTACTGAATGTAAATTATACTTCAACAAAGTTGATTTTATTGTTTTGTTATTTTTAAGTTGTATTGAAGTATAGTTGATTTACACTGTTGTGATAATTTCTGTTGTACAACAAAGTGAATCAGTTATCAGGGGGACAGGAAGAGGGGGCAGGAAGGACAGAATATTCGTGTTGAAGATAGCACATGCTCTAGGCTGTTCTTTGGAAGAGCTACTCCAAGAAATTGACTGCATTGTCTTGTCCCTACGTATTCCAGACCGTAGTCCCTTAAGGGAACAGCCAGGTTATATCCATCTCTGTAGGCAGCACTCCCGTGGTGCAAGAGCCAAGTGGAACTCCATGAAATTTAAATAAATGGATGAATAAAAGAAAGTTGGTGAGCTCACTCAGAAAGACTATGTAATGTGAAAAGAATAGCAGATTGAAGAAGGAACCCATCAGTGCTTAGTTTTCTTCTTATGTTGAATTATAAAATATTTCAATCACACAGAAAACAATATAGCTAACGCCTGTGTGCTCACCACTAAGCTTACCCAGATGGACATCTGCCTTTTAATCATTAAAGTGATATTGAACCACAAAATTGATGACCATAAGGGGAAAAAAATATATGCACAAGTCAGCTGCAAATCTGAATGTGAATGGCAAAACAGTAAACCTTTTAGAAGATACCAGAGAACTCCATGACCTTCACGTATAGAGCTGGGTATAGGACACAAAAATCACCACACAAAAGAAAAATATGATGAATTTATGAAATAAAGTAGCTTTCTATTATCAAAATTTCTATTAAAGAGTGAAAAGTTCGGTTCCCTGGTCGCCTAGCAGTGAAGGATTCGGCATTGTCACTGCTATGGCTCAGGTTGGATCCCTGGCCCAGGAACGTTTGCGTGTTATGGGCCCAGCCAAAAAAAGTGGGGAGGGGCAGTCCCCATTGTGACTCACCTTCTCAAACTTGGCAACACATTAGAATCATTTAGTGAACTTTAAAGATATTGGTGGAGGTCCCGTCATGGTGCAGTGGAAACGAATCCAACTAGTAACCATGAGGTTGTGGGTTTGATCCCTGGCCTCACTCATGGGTTAAGGATCCGGCGTTGCCGTGAGCTGTGGTGTAGGTCGCAGACGCGGCTCAGATTCCGTGTTGCTGCTGCCGTGGCGAAGGCCGGCACCAACAGCTCCGATTAGACCGCTAGCCTGGGAACCTCCATATGCCGCAGGTGCAGCCCTAAAAAGACAAAAAAAAGGGGGGGGGGGGCGGAATGCAAATTCAAGTACAAGCAAGCCCTAGGCTTGGGACTTAAGAGCAAAATCAACATAGAACTCCACAGAGAAGTGATGAAAATTGTGCTGAGATGAAAGGAAGAAGAGGAGAACTCGGCAGCAGGCGAAGTTCCCTAGAGGTGCTGTCAGCCTGGATTAGAAAAGGTCAGGGCTGGGCTGAGACTGTCCAGATTAACTCCTTCGGACTCAGGTCCTGGCACCAAGCTCACCTGCCTGGCCGTTCCTCTGGGACAACGACACAGCTGAGAAATGACACACACTCTCCACGGTGACACTCCTGAACCGCCCTTGAGTACTCCCTCCTTTGATGGATAACAAAGACCTACTGGATAGCACAGGGTAACCTATTCAATACCGTGTAATAACCTACTTGGGACAAGACTCTGAACAGGAACAGATGTATGTATCTGTAGAACCGATTTACTTTGCTGTACACCTGAAACTAACACAACTTTCTAGGTCCACTATACTCCAATAAAATTTATTTTCTCTTTTGTTTGCTTGTTTTTCTGGTCTTTTTAAGGTCACACCTGCGGCCAATGGAGGTTCCCATGCTAGGGGTCAAATTGGAGTTGTAGCCACCAGCCTACACCATAGCCACAGCACAGCAATGCCAGATCCAAGCCTGGTCTGCAACCTAGACCACAGCTCGTGGCAATGCCAGATCCTTTAACCCACAAAGCAAGACCAGGGATTGAACCCACACCCTTATGGGATGCTAGTCTGATTCTTAACCCACTGAGCCACAATGGGAACTCTCAAAAGTTTATTTAAAAAAAAAAGGAATGTAAGTTCTATGGAAAAAAGAAAGAAGCTGCATGGACACCCCCCTGCCTCTAAGTAGTAGGGGGTCTCCACTAAACACCCTCCCCCAGGGTGAACAAGAGCCAGTGGGTATAAGTTGGAGTCCAGGGAGGAGCAGCAAAGGCCAGAAGCCACCGTCTAAATAGGAGCCTTGAGACCAGTGGACAGTGTCCCAAGGAAAACTGGGCCCGATCCAGGCTGCCCTTGGAGCCCATTCAGAATCCCCTTGACCTCTAAGGTGGAGGTATTCTGGAACACTTGGCAGGCTCTCTAGCCTGGCTCACTGCCTCTCTCTCTAATTCTGAATGCTGGGCTTCCTCGGAGTTCACCTGGGCCCTCTTCCCTCCCCCCTCTCATCGGTTTCCTTGGCTTTAGAGACCCTCCTGACCAGCCTTCTGCCGATGCTGTCCTCAAGGGGGTCTCCAGCCCTGCCAGACCTCACTCTGAATCCACACACATGTCTCCAGTTGCAGTCTGGAGATCTCCCCACAGCTGTTCTGGGAGCAACTCAAACTTATCTCAAGCCGGGCCCTCGCCGGGCCCTCGCCGTCCCTCCTCAGACCCATCCTGCCTCGCTCCATGCATCTCAGAACAGGGCACAGCAGCCACCCGGTGCTCAGGCTGGGAAACTGGGCATCATGGTTGAATCTACTCTCTCCCTAACACCGCGTCCAGTCCATTCACAAGTCTGGTTATTTCTGCAGCTCAGCACTGCTTCTTCTCTTCATACTCTTAAGCACAACTTATCTTTTTTTTATTTGTTTTTCATTTCTTAGGGCTGCCCCTATGGCAAATGGAAGTTCCCAGGCCAGGGGTTGAATAAGAGCTGCAGCTGCCGGCCTACAGCCAAGGTCCGGGGTCCAAAATGCATCTGTAACCAACACCGTAGTTCACGTCAATGCGGGATCCTTAACCTACTAATCAAAGCTAGGAATCAAATGCACATCCTCATGGATACCTGGTTGGGTTCGTAACCGCTGAACCATAATGGGAACTCTGATTTTTTTGTTTGTTTATTTACTTTTTTGTTGTTGTTGGGCTCCCCTACGAAAATGAGAAATGATATTCGCTCACTGATGCATCTCCAACATTTAGCCAGGGCCAGAGAGCAAACACTTAATGGACTGAAAGAGGAAGGAAAGAATCCATTAGTGACTTCATCCGGGACGAAGCACCTGTCCTATAATTAACTGGAACATTTCCACAGGGCCAGCCCCCTGAGCCGGGACAGGCTTTGCGTCTCTGCAGCTACCTCTCCTGCATCTCCCGGGGAATCCGAGGAGAACTGCCACTGCCTGACTCCCCAGAGCCTGGGTGTGTGATTTCCATATGAATTCTTCAAGCTCCAGTAACCACCTTGTCTTTATTCACCGTCATTTCCCTTCTCTGAAAGATATTCCGCTTTGGCCCAAGATGGAAGTACTTCTTCCTTGGCCTGGCCTGCGTACATGTTCCACTCCATCATCTGCGTGTTCTCTGGGTACCCAGGCAGCAGCTGCAGCCTCAGAGGCAGTGCGGGTAAGTGAGGGTGCTCCGGCTGGGGGACTCCAAGGGTGTGCTCCCGCTCAGCCCCCTCGGTTGCTCTGTGGCCCTAAGCAGGCCGCTCCACCTCTCTGAGCTCTGTGTTCTCCCTCGCAAATGATGTTCTCGGACTCCTTGCGCCTGAGTCCTTTCCAGCCATGACCTTCCATACAGCACTCCCAAGGTCAACAAAACTTTAGGTCAGGGCTTCCTGGCACCGGGCAGATGCTAGGAGCTTCTGCTGCCGTGAACGCTCGGGGGGGGGGGGGCTCAGAGTGCATGCCGGCAGTGCTCAGGAGCAGGACATTTTCTGAGAGGTGCTAATAGTTGTTTATCAGGAAGGGGAGGCCTCTGTGGAAAATTCCAGATAACTAAGAGGTATTCTTTCCTATGAGACTTCTCAGAATCTCCAATCTGTGCTTCAAAGAGAGAAGATTTAAAAAAAAAAAACGCAAAGAAGGAAGACTTAATAGACATGGAGCCCTCTGGGGTCAGGGGCAGGAGAGGGGCTTGTGGGCCAGACTTTGAGACAGGTGGCTCTCCAGAAATCCCTGCAGCCCTGGGCTTCTAGCAGCTTACGCCTTCCCCTGGTGCCCCCTGATGCAAGAAAAGCTTCCAGGATGTCAGCTGGAGTGGGACCAGCTCCAAGCAAAAGATGCTCTGCCCCCAAGCCCCTGAGAACCTCAGGCCTTCCTAGGTTCCCCCAAATGAGAGAAGGCAAGGAGAGGGATGTCTCTGTGGCCCTACTTCCCCCCAAGAACTTCCCCCAACACTCCCGGAGTGTGCCCCCACCCTCCCGCCAGTGCTCAGAGAATAAATGAACCACCAGATCCTGCCCATTTAGATCCTACATATAATGGACAGTGGGGAGTAACTGCCTGGGTTTCAGAGGACTGGTACCCAGCTGTTCCGGGGACCACACGGCCCAAGTGGCACAGGATCAAAGTCAGTCCAGCAAGGTGCCCAGAGAGACTCGGAGGCCCCATGTGAAACACAATGCACTTTATTGGCGACAGAATGGATGGGCAGAGGGGCCTGTGTGTTATATACATCAGAATCGTCGTGACCATTCCGCCCAGGGAGGGGACCTCAAGGGCAGCACAAGGTGGTGGCTGAGGCCACAAGTGGACAATCACAGGCACAGGCTGGAGCCACAGCATGAGATTCTCACGGCTGTGCTTGGTGGGGGATTTGGATGGAGCAGCAAGAGGTCCGGGTCTTCTGGCCCCAAAGAGCCGGCCCCCGGGGTGGGAGTGGGGAAGGGCGCCAAGGGTGTTGCCGATGTGGGAGTGGAGGAGCGGATGGGGACGCGAGGCGCTGGGGGCGCTGCGGCGGCCCTCGGCGGTGTTTATCTGGAAGAGCGCTGGGACGACTGGGAGAACTTGACGCTGCCGCCACGACTGCTGCCCGAGCTGAAGCCTCCGCCGCTGACCCCGCAGCGTCCAGCGGAGCCGGAGCCAAAGCCGCCGCTGCCGCCGAAGCCGCTGCCGCCGCCAAGGCCACTGCCGCCTCCGAAGCCGCTGCCGCCGCCGAAGCCGCTGCCGCCTCCGAAGCCGCTGCCGCCTCCAAGGCCGCTGCCGCCGGCCCGGCCAAAGCCGCCGCCGGCGCCGCCTCCCACACCGACGCCACCACCGAATGCGCCTCCGTAACCACCCGCCGCGGCCGACGTCGTGCTGCTGCTGCTGACCACGGCTGCAGGGGAGGGGACAGTTCAGCGATCAGCCCCGGGCACCCACCTCCCTCCACCATTGCTAACGATCCCGTGGGGCGCAGGCGATCAAGGCGGCTTTGGACCTAAAGATCTTTGTGATACACTCTGATGTGTTCACCCCCCCTCCCAGTGTTAAGTCATGAATTTTCCAGTGGTTCTTTCTACATACAGTCAACTCCTGATGACCCTGTGGGCGATTATTCAGGACTTCTCCCATGTACAGGCTCCTATTAGATAGTTCTGTTCCGATTGGCCATATAGACTTACTAATAGTGCCCAGAACCCAGAACAATTACGAAAACATATCTGCTGCCCCTTCTGACCCCGGAAGACCCCTCCAACCTCAATAGAATTTTTTTTTTCTTTTGTCTTTTTAGGGCTGCACCTGCGGCAGTACAGAGGTTCCCAGGCTAGAGGTTGAGCCATAGCTGCTGGCCTATGCCACAGCAATGCCAGATCCAAGCCAAGTCTGAGACCTACACCACAGCTCACAGCAATGCCAGATCCTTAACCCACTGAGTGAGGCCAGGGATCAAGCCTGCATCCTCATAGATACGAGTCAGATTTGTTTTCTCTGAACCACGATGGGAACTCCCCAGAAATATTTTTTAAATTGTTTGTTACCACCCTTTATTAGGACAGATATTTCCGAATCAGTTCTCACTGTCATGATTTCTGTGGCTACTTACAGATGCTGACAGCGCTCTGGCACTCTCCAGACATCCTGTATGAGAAAGCAAGAGAAAGCTCCATCACAAAGCAAATTTCCAACAAGTCCTTGGATGAAAGTGACAAATAGCAACTGGAACAGAACTCAGAAGCCTGGCGGGTTCAGTACCCTTTCTCCACCCTTCCAGGGGCCATAACAGAGCCCCTGTGCTTCCTGGTTACGTACGCACTTGGCCACCTATGGAGGAAGTGCACTGGCAAAGTCAAGGGCTTCCCTGCAAGGCCTACGCTAGGTGGGGGCCTCTGTCATACAGCAGAGACTTCACGCCATTGCCTTGGTCACTTATCTGGCCCTTGGCAGGTGACTTGGGTCAGGGGAGGTGCGGAGATGGAAGTGGAGGCCCACCTGCACTCCTCGCCCTCCAGCAGCTTGCGGTAGGTGGCAATCTCCACGTCCAGGGCCAGCTTGACGTTCATCAGCTCCTGGTAGTCTCGCAGCAGCCGGGCCAGGTCATCCTTGGCCTGCTGCAGGGCAGCCTGCAGCTCTTGAAGCTTGGCGTTGGCATCCTTGAGGGCCATCTCCCCACGCTGCTCGGCATCGGCGATGGCAGTCTGCAGCTTAGCGCTCTGGAGCAGGGGGAGGCAGGAGAAGGGATGAGCCCAGGAGGGAGGTTTCAGGCTCTCCGAGTCTTAGAATGGATTACCCCGTAGCAAGTCAGGCAACCTCACCCCCTCGCTGGCACCTCTGTCTGTCTTTATATTTCCCCTGTGCATTACCAGCCGTCTAGACTGGCTTGGTCTTTGAACTCCCTGGAGCCCAGTGCTCCCTGAGAGGACCCCAAGAATCCCCTCCAGCCCAGGGATCCTGAGATCCTAGCCCCCACCCCTCACCCCTCAGCCTAGGCACCAGCGTCCATGGCCAGCCCACCTGCTTCTTGACATTCTCGATCTCGGCCCGCAGCCTCTGGATCAGCCTGTTGAGCTCTGAGATCTCACTCTTGGTGCTCTTCAGGTCATCCCCGTGCCTGCCGGCCGTGGTCTGCAGCTCGCCCAACTGGAGAACAGAAGGGAAGGGAAAGAGTTCATGCAGCTTTGCTTGACCTGTTTCTGCACACCTAACATAACCCACCCAACTTTGAGGTGCTGAGAAGGCACTTGTCTAAATGACATTGAATTATATATCTGCAGGGACACCTCTGAGGCAGCAAGGAAAAGAACATGTGGGTTGTTGTAGATTTTCACCCCGCAGTCCCTGAGCAAACTGGAGTCAGTCCCATGTGGCTTGGCAGGGGACCGCAGAACCACCTCCCCCCACAGGGGGCACCCCTTTCTGCAACTGGACAACCATTAGAGGGATGGCTTCAAAGAGGAGAGCCAAGAGGGGCCACCCAATGGCCACCACCCAGCCAACCGATAGGCCACAGCCTCCCCAAGACCCACGGTGGGGCCCCAGAGAGGTGGCTAACCCCCACCTTGGTCTGGTACAGGGCTTCTGCCTCAGCCTTGCTCCTCTGGGCGATCTCCTCGTACTGGGCCTTGACCTCAGCAATGATGCTGTCCAGGTCCAGGAAGCGATTGTTGTCCATGGAGAGGACCACGGATGTGTCACTGACGTGGCTCTGCATCTGGGACAGCTCCTGCCAACACAGAGGGGCCTTTTCAGTCTCAGGGCCTCTGCAACAAGCACACAGAGGCCCAGAGAGACTCCTGATCAACAGACACAGCCACTGACTCAGCCTGAATATGCATCCGCCCCACCCTGGCCCCCCAGCCCCTCAGAGAACCCCATGTTTGTAGCCCCTCCCCCAGGTCCCAACAAGGGGCTTTGTCTCTAGGCTCAGACTTTCTGGCCCCTACATATCAAGTCTGAAAACATCTCACCCTCCCTCTCTCCCCCTCTTCATAGGAAACATCCTCACCATTTCATAGAGAGTGGTCAAGAAATTAATCTCATCCATTAAGGCATCCACCTTGGCCTGAAGCTCCACCTTGTTCATATAGGCAGCGTCGACGTCCTGAGAAAGAAACATAAAGGCCTTATTCCTCCAAGGAAGAGACAGCAAACTGCAGCTGCAGCAAGAGTCAAGAGGGCCAAGGCTGTGACCAATCAGTTCTTCTTCCAAACTGGGTCTCCACATAAAGGGGTGATTCCCATCGCTGGGATGATGGAGGCTCAGTCCTACTCAAGAACTAAAAACGAATGGCCTTCTTTAGGGATTTCTCCAGACTAAGATGCCCCTGGCTTCTGGCTTTTCATTCCAGCCGCTTGAATTTGGCAGCTCTGTGGCAGTGGAGGAAGGAGATTTCTTCAATTCAGCTGGAAACCTGTGCCTACAAGCCCCAGGAATCTCACGCAGAGCCCTTACCTTCTTCAGGGTCACAAATTCATTCTCAGCAGCTGTGCGCTTATTGATTTCATCCTCATATCTGTAAGAGTGAAAAAGAAACGTTGGGTCTGGGATTTGAGGTGGTCGTAAACACCACTGTTCTCTGAAACCCTGAAGGTCCCTCTCTTCCGTCCTCTGTCCTCCTCTCCCCTCTTAGATGAACGCACCCTCTCACTAGCACCCTGTTAATTAGGAGGACCAACCATTCCCATTCGTTTCGGCAGACTTCTGGCTTCGGCCCCGGAAGTCCCAAGTCCTGGGAAACCTTCGGTCCTGAGCAGACCGAGATCCTTGGTCGCCATCCCATGAGTTGGTCCAGCATCCTTCAGTTCCTGCAGCCATATCTTCCCCCAGTCTGACTTATGAGGAAGGTGCTTCCCTAACTCTAAACTCCTCATTGTATTTGCAAAGGACTATCCTTCAGGAAGGAGGGGGAAGGGGAACCCAATGAACCAAGCTGTCCTCCATGAAGATAAAGAGAGCAGGCTAAGTGGCAGTACTGCCCAGAGGGCAGGGGGGCTGCAGTGAGGGCTGGGACTCTGAGAAGACAGGGTAGCCTGCAGCATCTTCCCCCTTCCCTGTGCCTCAGTCACTCACTTCTTCTTGAAGTCCTCCACCAGGTCCTGCATGTTCCTCAGCTCTGAGTCCAGGCGGCCTCTCTCCCCCAAGATGCTGTCCAGGTAGCTCCTCTGGGAGTTGATGTAGTTCTCAAAAAGGGGCTCGAGGTTGTTGGTGCCTGTGATGGAATTTGTGCCCTGCTGCTGGAGCAGGTTCCACTTGGTCTCCAGGACCTTGTTCTGCTGCTCCAGGAACCGCACCTGCAGTGCATTGTAGGAAACAACATCGGGCTTAGAGCGGAGGAGTGGAAGGGCCGTGGCTCAGACAGGACCGGGCATCTGTGTCACCCCATCCCCCTGCACAAAGGCCTAGGAAGCTCCTACTGTAGCTGAAGAAGATACTCTCAGACAGTCACATTAGTCAAGCCACTGAAGATGCAGCATGGCTTGGAAATTACAGAAGGAGGAGAGACAGGCAGGGAAAATGGAAGCAGTCCCTGCCTAAAAGCAGAAGAATTGTAAAAAATGACCCCACAGTATTCCTGGGGACTCCATGACTCTACTCCAACTTCGAAAAATACAGTACATGTTGCAAAAAGGTGCTTAACCCTCAACAGCATCATTTCCATCTAAGGCACCACTGACACTCCAGCCCTTTAAAGGCTGTGAATCACTGGGAACTGATACTGTTGAAAGGCTGTCATCATCAGGACAGGAAAGAGACAGCCGGTCCAGAGGCCACCAAGCGCCCTTCTCTTTCTGACGAGGTTGATTGGGGTGCAGACTGAGTGGCCAGCTTCTCCGCAGCCCCCTGGGACTCAGGTTCCACCTGAGCCTCTTTAATCCCTTCTCCAGGACACCCACCTCCTTTGCCTGGCACAGCTACAGGGCGGGAACCCACCCCCTGGAAAGTCCCAGAGGGCAGCTCATGTTTGAAAAGCCCACAGTTCTGGGTCAGAATCTTTCCTGGCCCCCGCCCCACGCTGCCGGCACACCCTGCCTGGGCTACTAAGGCAGCAAGTGGGAGACTTAAGCAGAGAGTCAGACAAGCAGGACTTGGGGGTATCTAGGTCCAAATAGGGGAGCATTGTCTTTCTTGCTGACATGACCACATGGACAAGCGCATCTGCCCTGTGATGAAGCTCATCTTCACAGACCCCAGAATGCTGCCTTGCCCCCTTCCCCTCCAGCCTGGCCAGCTTCTCCGCAGCCCCCTGGGACTCAGGTTAGGATTGATCCTAACCGCTATATAAATCTCAAACTCAAAGTCCCCAGCCTAGAAATGGGGACTGGGTCCAAGCTTCCTCACCTTGTCGATGAAGGAGGCAAACTTGTTGTTGAGGATCTTGATCTGCTCCCGTTCCTGGGCCTTCACTTGCCCAATCTGGGGATCGATCTCCACATTGAGGGGCTGCAGGAGGCTCTGATTGACCGTCACTTCCTGGATTCCCCCAGGGAAGCCACCTGGTCCAAAGCCACCAGGCCCACCAAAGCCACCAGGCCCACCAAAGCCACCAGCTCCACCAAAACCACCAGCTCCTCCAAAACCACCAGCTCCACCAAAACCACCAGCTCCACCAAAACCACCAGCTCCACCAAAACCACCAGCTCCACCAAAGCCACCAGCTCCACCAAAACCACCAGCCCCTCCAAAACCACCTCCTACTCCTCTGCCACCACCAAAGCCACCACCGAAGCCACCTCCATAGCCACCCCCAAAGCCACTGATACAGCTGCTACGTCCTCCCCCAAAGCCACCAGCCCGGGAGCCTCCAGCCACACTGATGGAGATGCTTTTGCTGCCACCCAGGTTGTAGAGGCTGCGACTGCCGAAGCCCCCTGCTCCACTCCGGAACCCACAGGCCCCTCTGCCAGCTCCCCCGGAACGGGCCACACAGCTCATCCTGCTGCTGCCAGAGACCACGGCCGAGCGGCCAGAGAAGCCCTGGCTCCCGCCGCCAGATGTCTTGCAGACTTGTCTGTTCATGGTGAGAAGATTCGTGGAAGGGAAAGGGCGAGAGTTAAGCAGGGCCACTAAGAGCCTTAGGAAGAGAGGAGGGAACTGAAGACCAGTGTGGAATAAATCCCTTTATATACATCTAGGAGGCTGCTGGGCTCCAACGAAGGAGCGATAATTAATTTCAAGTAATCGTGGGTTGGGTTTGCCTTCAAGGCAATAAGTTTGTTCCAGGCTACTAAACACACCTTAAAAATAATCTGAAATGGTAAAAGTGCTAAGGTGGCAGGCTTACTCGGCAGGGGGTGGTGCCTGGCATGGCCCGTGCTTGGGCACGGACACCTCCTAGCTTTGTCTGGCAAGACGCTGGAGGCATGTTCATCCGTCCGCCGGGCTGCTGCCCCCAGCCCCGCCAGCACTGGGCTCAGCTCTGGAAAGGATGGAGTGGAGGGTGGGTTGAGGAGGTTCCGGTTGCCTAGGCGACGGAGACAGGGAAAGCCACCCCAGGATTCAGGAGAAGTGTCTCCGTAGGAGGGGGATAGGGTTTATTCCACGGCCCGCACACGGCCATGGCGCGTCCACCGTGTGCCCGGCTCTGTGCTGGGCTTGAGGATGGCGGTGATGACCTCTCTCCCTCCTTTCCTGGAAACAAAGCTCAGAACCATCACAAAGCTGCCTCCTGGGCACCTGCCCCGGCAAGCTGTAGTTGTGGAGGCTGCAGCGCTTGGGTGTGTGGCCATCTTCTGAGAAAAAAGCGAGTGAGCACCAAGTGCTTTGATGAGATGTTGGCAAAACTCAACGTGCCGGATTGTTGGTTTGTTTTGAAAACTTCCCCCAAAAAAAAAACATGCACTGTTCCCTATTATTGCGACATCTCTAAAGCTTCCTTTCTTGCCCCTGACATTTTTGTCCCCTCCCTGCTTTCACCCCAAATCCCAGGGAACGGGGAATTTAAACATCAATTCTAGCACCAATTCAATAAATATTTCCAGATCACCTAACTCAGGTCAGGCACTGGGAGGCACCGGAGACGGTCATGAAGTAGACACAGGGGACTGCTCTGTTCTCTGGGCCGGGGGGGGGGGGAGCCTGGGGGGTGCTCCTGGGAGGTCTGTGGCCTCGGTGTCACCTCCAGCCTCAGGAGGCCAGATCTGGCAGGGCCAGCAGCACCACCATACGTGTCTGACTCTGAAAGCCTGAGAATCTGCCAGGCTGGTGTTTTTCAGAGGCTTAGGGACTGGGCTTGGCTGGTCCAAGAGGAAAGCCTTTCTGCTTAGCTCTGGAGCCTGCCAAGTCAGCCACTTATCTCTCCCGGACAGGGCCTTTCTGTCTGCTGCATAACAAACCCTGCCATGGGTGTGGCCTCTGTGACCTGGGCAGGAGCCTGCTCAGAAGAGGGGGCAAGGAGTGAGGGTGGCGTGTTCTTTGGTGCACACTGGGCAGGACTGGGAATAGCCCAAGTGCAGAAGAAGTGGGATTTTCTCCAGTGACCCAGTTCTCCCATTGTGTCCCCTCCCTGCCTTGTTAACCCCAGGCTCCGCAGCATCGTGGCCCCTCCCCAAGAACAAAGCCATAAACTTTCCAAGAGCTTACAGTGTTGTTAGTATACCGGGCCCCTTGGTCTGCAGCGCAGTGCTTTGCCAATAATAGATGCTCATAAAAGTCAGTGGGTTAAGTGAATGATCAATCGATTGAAAAATTAATGAATGAATTAAGCCTTTCTGCTGGATTGCAACCAAATAAAACTAGGCAAGTTTAACTGAAATCCCTTTATGTAAGGTAGTCCAAGCTAATTGAGACTATCAAGGTGTAAGGAATCCAGACCTCTTAAGTTTGCTGTTCAGATTTTTTTTTTTTTAATGTACATGCAAAGTAAGTGCCATCTCCTCTGCAGTGGGAAAAAAAAATGTTGCAGAATCACAATATCAAGAATCAATCTGAATCCCTATTGTGGTTCAGCGGGTTAAGAACTCAACTAGTATCCATGAGGATGCGGGTTCGATCCCTGGCCTCACTCAGTGGGTTAAGAATCCAGAGGTACCATGAGCTGTGGTCCCGCGTTGCTGTGGCTGTGGCAGCTGCAGGCTGGCAGTTGCAGCTCCAATTCAGCCCCTAGCCTGGGAACTTCCATATGCTGCGGGTGTGGCCCTAAAAAGACAGGAAAAAAAAAATCAGTCAATCACAGAGTCAACCTGAAATGGACTGGGCACTTGAGGTCACATAATCTGCCCAGCTCCTGCCCCCACCCCACCCCACCCAATACTGGGATTCTCTCTCTAGCACATCTGGCTTAACCTGTGATCTTCCACAACTGTTACCCAAGGATTAATGGCAGGTGAAATTAGCCCAAGGCCAGAGGGTGACTATACACAGACACCTTCCTCAGCTTTGCTCCTGCAACGTTCAAAAGACAAACCAAATCCCGAGCTGGACCAGCCCTTCCCCGTGACTAACCATGACCAAGGCTGTTTAAACTCCCGGTGTTTCAGCATCATTAACTCTCTAAGATGGCCCATCAGCTCTGCCTCTCTGGTTCTCAGAGGAGCAGAACTGGATGAGTGAAATCTCTGCCAAGTGTTTCGAGAAACATCATAAAAATTAAGCCATATGTTTTCTCTTTTTTGGAAGGGTTTGTTTTTGGTTTTGTTTTTTGTCTTTTTTAGGGTCGCATCTGCAGCATATGGAGTTTCCCAGGCTAGGGGTCTAATCAGAGCTATAGCTGCCAGCCTCCACCACAGCCACAGCAATCGATCTTTCTGGAGAGTGCAATGAGGGAGATATCTGGGTCTCGACAGGCAGAGCTGGCATTTTGTCATTTTGCCCCAAGCCTCACAGGGACTGCAGCAATGGTCACAACGTGTGCGCCAGAGCAGCCCCCGGGGGTAGCCGGGCACGGTTCCAGACTACAGAGCTGTCGGAGATGGCACTGGCAACAGTGCACTTTAATCGTTGATTTTTGTTTACATCCGGCAGAACGGATGTTCATATTTGCAAGTATGAGCACCAGTCAATACAGGGATGGGAAAGCCCTGGCTAGAACAGGAAGGGACGGTGGGAGAAGATGCTGGGGACGTGAATGAGAACAGGATAGGAGGCCTGCCTCCAGAATGAGGCTGAAGCATGGCCAGCTGTGGGGCCTGAAGTCCAGGGCCGTGGGTCTCTAGGAATTCTTAAACCCATAGTAAAAGCGAGGTACCTTTCTAACCTCCACTGGAGCAGAGTCCAGCCACTGCCAGAGCCCACTGATCCTGAGCCAAAATGTCATTCCTTCAGAGGGATTTGACTTGGATTGGAATCTTCGAGAAGCAGAGTTACAACCACTGTTCTCATCAGCCAGTCCTAGATCTGAACCTCCTCGGCAGGTGGTGGAAGGAGTGGTGGGAAAAGAGCTTAATCTATTCTTATTCTGCAGCCAGGACTGCAGAGAAGACATTGTCCACTAGGGGACGGGAAGCAAAATAGGGATTGCATTAGCAGAACTAGACGTTGATTCTGACTGGACAGTTTTGCGGGATGCAAATGATGGAAGAGGAGGAGGCAATGGGTGAGCTGAAATTCATGACGATTGCACCCAGCCCTCCAGATCTGGGAATCCAGTAAACATTTCCCATCATGGCTCCGTAGTTAATGAACCCGACTAGTATCCACGAGGACGAGGGTCCAATCAGTGGGTTAAAAATCCAGCATTGCCTTGCTCAGTGGGTTGAGGATCTGGCGTTGCTGTGGCTGTGGCGTAGGCTGGCAGCTGTAGCTCCGATTTGACCCCTTGCCTGGGAACCTCCATATGCCATGGGTGGGTGCGGCTCTAAATAGACAGAAGACAAAAAAAAAATTTTTTTTTGAGAAAATGGAGTTTGCTTACATTCACTTTCAACACCTGGATTATTTGAAGCTTAACTAAGTAGCGCTAAGTACCTTCTTAGAGAGAAGAGTGATTCACTGTGTTGCAATGTATAAAATCAGAGCCTCATACAGCACTGTAGCCAAGAGGGTAGCCAGTTCACCCCTCTACCTCAGGGCAGTCCCGCACATACATAGACACACACAAAAACACACAGAGAGAGACAGACATACACACACACACGCACATGCACACACACACAGCCTCTCCTGTTCTTTAGGATCCCTGTGGAAGGCAATTCCTCAAATCTTCCGGCTTACCCAGGCCAACCAGTCACCACCCCTACCCCAGGAATGTCTTCCTAGATCTATCTTTAATGCCTGCTGCTCCAGTGGGAGCCAGACTTCTCTTCATGGCATCAGTGAAGTTGGGTTGGCCTGTCCCACCATCACCAGGCACCCAACCCTCTCGGGATCTGAAGGCCACTTTCAGCAGTGGAAAATTCTACTGATGTTTAGAATTTATACTTTCAGTATCTTTTGAGAATATATATTTTTGCCATGAATTCAGTAATATTTTTTTTAACTTTATTTTCATTTATTTATTTTTTTTGTCTTCTTGCCTTTTATCTAGAGCCGCACCCGCGGCATATGGAGGTTCCCAGGCTAGGGGTCTAACAGGAGCTGTAGCTGCCGGCCTTCGCCACAGCCACAGCAACGTGGGATCCGAGCCGCATCTGCGACCTACACCACAGCTCACGGCAACGCCGGACCCTTAACCCACTAAGCAAGGCCAGGGATCGAACCCGCAACCTCATGGTTCCTGGTCGGATTCGTTAACCACTGAGCCACGAAGGGAACTCCCAGTAATACTTTTAAATAAAGCTTCATCTCAATCACATACGTTTGAGAATGGAAATGCGTATATAGGAAAGGCATGCTGTTTATTCAGTCTGCAAACGCGTGTGCCCATTGGGACAATCAGAACCCTCGCTGTACCGCAGCAGCTACCCAGCCTCTTCCACCTCTGGACAGCTCTGTCCCTTAGACAAGATTCACAGTCACCAGCTAAGGTTCCCTGCTGGACTGTGACCCTCTGAGTGCCGTCACTGCCTGTCTTCCTTGCCTCCTTGTCCGTCAGCCCTGGTCCTGGCCGGTCTTCAGTGTGACCTGAACTGCAGTGGACTTGTTGTTTCAGATTAACACAGACCAGCTTCCCTGACTTCTGTATGACAACTTTTCCAATACCTTTTTTTTTTTTCAGTTGTTTACTGCTGCATTTGCAGCATCTGGAAGTTCCCAGGCCAGGGGTCAAATCAGAGCTGCAGCTACAGGCCTACACCACAGCCAAGGCAACACCAGATCTGAGCCTCGTCTGACTTACACCACAGCTTGAGGCAACACTGGATCCTTAACCCACTGAGCAGAGGCCAGGGATCAAACTCGCAACCTCACAGAGACAACATCATGCCCTTAACCCACCGAGCCACAACGGGAACTCCTCTTCAGATAGTTTTGAATTTCCAGAAGCTGTTTTCTCTGTTAATAGACCCAGTTGCTTCTCCCACTCTTCAGTGCACATGGTTTCTCTTCACTCCGTTCTGCTCTTAAAATCATGGTGCCTAATTAAGGTAAAATAATCAGAGGTGAGTCATAAGCTATAATGGAACAGAATCTGAAAAAGAGTATATGTATGTATATTTTACACATACATAGATACACATATGTATTATTTACATATATAAAACTGAATCACTTGGCTGTATACTTGAAACTAACACATTGTGAATCAACTATACTTCAGGGGAAACAAAATCAGAGGAGGTACAATGTGCACCAAAACTGCCAGGAAGACCTTTACTGTCCGTGATACGGACCTTGTTCTTCTTTCAGTGCAGGTTGTGATTCTATCCCCTTCTTTTATTTCTTGTATTTTTAGGGGCGCACCTGCGGCATATGGAGGTTCCCAGGCTAGGGGTAAATCCTAACTATAGCTGCCGGCCTACGCCACAGCCACAGCAACATGGGATCCCAGCTGCATCTGCAGCCTACACCACAGCTCACGGCAATGCCGGATCCTTAACCCACTGAGCTAGGCCAGGGGTCGAACCTGCACCCTTATGGTTACTGGTCAGAATCGCTTCCGCCTAGTCACGACGGGAACTCTTCTGTCCCCTTCTTTAACTGTCAGCTCATATAAATCCTGAGAGGGTGGATGGTTGGTCTAGAGATTTTAGCCGTGAAGCCCTGGGTTTGAATCCTGGCCCTGCCTCTTACATACTGTGTGCTCTGTGACAAGGGTGCTCTTTCCTAGAGGGTGGTCTGAGCAGACCTGAGCAGACATCCGCATGCGGTGAGGAAGCGAGACATCCAGACATCTGGGTGAAAGGCGTGCTGGGCAGAGGAAACCACAAGTGCAAAGGCCCTGAGGCAGGTGGGTGAGGGGTGTTTGGGGAGCAGCGTGAGGCCAGCAGAGCTGAAGCAGAGTGAGGGAGGAGGTGAGCTCTGGGGCGGCCGGGAGATGGACCACACGAGGCTTCAAGACTCTAAGGCTGACTTTTACACTGAGAGGCGAAGCCATCGATGGGATTCAGCAAAAGTGAGCCACGAGCTGACTTGTAGGGGAATAAGTCTGGTGGCCAAGTGAGGATAGATTCTATGGGTCAGGTGGGACCCATTCCGCCCTTCTTACCTTCCAGGAGAGAAACGTGCCTTCTGGTTTTAATCAACTCACTTCCACCTCTTGCTGTAAGAATAAACTAAAGGCGCAGTAGCCACAGAGCGTTTCAGAGAACATAAACGGTACAATCCATCTGAACGTGAGGTTTGCCCTGAAGCACCTTTTTTTATGAAAGATCCCTCTGCACAACAGGAGCTCTTGAAACCGTGTACAAGCCCCCGAGTCTTTGTGATCTGAAGTAAAAGGCTTTTCCTTTAGCCTTCCAGGCCTCCCCTCAGTCTCAAAAGGCTGACTCAAGAGTTAATGATTAGGAGTTCCCATCGTGGTGCAGCAGAAACGAATCCGACTAGGAACCATAAAGTTGTGGGTTTGATCCCTGGCCTCGCTCAGTGGGTTAAGGACCCAGCATTGCCATGAGCTGTGGTGTAGTTCACAGACACGGCTCAGATCTGGTGTTGCTATGGCTGTGATGTAGGCCGGCAGCTGTATCTCCAATTAGACCCCTAGCCTGGGAACCTCCCTATGCCATGAGTGCGGCCCTAAAAAGAAAAAAGAAAGGAGTTAATGATTAGGAAATATACTTGCAGCTAAACACTAGTTGAAACAGTTGCCATTGAAGTCCCCGTCATGGCTCAGTGGTTAATGAATCCGACTAGGAACCATGAGGTTGCGGGTTCGATCCCTGGCCTTGCTCAGTGGGTTAAGGATCCGGCGTTGCCCTGAGCTGTGGTGTAGGTTGCAGACGCGGCTCGGATCCCGCGTGGCTGTGGCTGTGGCAAAGGGAACAAAGGAAGGAAAGAAAGAGAGGGAGGGAGAAAAGGGAAGAAGGAAGAAAGAAGGAAAGGAAGAAGGAAAGAAAGTTATTAAATAAGTTGCTTGAAACAAAAGGTAAAAGGGAAGGAGGGAAAAACTGTTCAACAATCATTTAACCTGAGGAAGAGAAAGCTAAGAGAAGATTTAAATGGACTTTCCAGGGCAATGATTTCTGAAGGCTTGGTTGGCTCTCACTGTCTCCCCTGCAGCATTTAAGGGGATGCAGCTGGCTGTAAAGAGGAGTGGGTGACCGTGGGATGCTGTGGACGTAACCTAGGGAGATTTACAAAGAGCGTTTCACAGCCCATAGCATCCAGCAGGTACTCAGAAAATATTAACGGAATGAATGTCACGGTGGGGGAGATGATCCTGGCAGATGACAAAGACAGGTGAACAAAGAACATTTCTTCCCAGTGAACAAGGGCTTCCGAGAAAGGAGGCAGAACCTTGCACGGCTTAGCGTGACAGCCACGTGGAAAGGGCAGTGAGGTTGCAAATGTTCCCAGACAGGAATCGAAAGCACACCGTGGCCCTGAGGGCCCCTCCCTGAAGGCAGGTGGCCCAGAGTTCCCTCTCCCTCTCTTTCAGACCTGTTCTCTCAGACACGCCTCGCTCTGAGCTTGTCTAGTCTTGGAACACAAAGCCCAAGCCCCACACAGCGCGGATGATGGGCCAAGCCCCGGTCCTCCACCGCCTGACCTGAACTCCCTCGCCAGCCTCCCTCCCACCACTCCGCATTCTGAACTCAGCTCGTGATGCCAAGCTGTGTGGGTTCCTACACACAGTGCACGGCACCACACTACCCTGTCTGCTCTCGTTTCAATTTTTTTTCTTTTTTTTCTTTTTTTTTAAGCTTAGTTGATTTACAATGTTGTGCCAGTTTCTGACCCAGTTGTGCATACATACATACATTCCTCGTATCTTCTTCCACCGTGGTCTATCCCAAGAGACTGGATTACCCTGGTAATCTTGCTGCCTAGAGCACCCTTCTCCCCTGTGCCCACTGCCCCAACCCCTAGTCCATACCCCTTTCACTTGGCTGACTCATTCTCAGGCTTCAAGCGTTATCTCAGGTGTCACCTCCTCCAGGAAGCCTTCCTTAGAACCCTTGGCAAAAATGGAGGCTCCTCCCCCGTGTCTCGGTGTTTACATCTGCCAGCACTCTAACCACTCTCCCGAAAGTATGGGAAATCTGTATTTAATACGTCTGCCTTCCCAACAATCCCCAGTCTCGCACATTCACATGAAACCACATCCTCAAAGGAAAGGACCTCGCTGCGATGCCTGTCCGGCTGAAGCTCCCAGACAGAGGATGGGCAGGCAGAGGAGCTCCTTGTCTGACGAGGAAAAGGCCACGGCCCCCGGATGCTCCCCGTGGGAGAGTGTGATCAGAATGAGGCCCAAGATGTTCCCGTCGTGGCTCAGCGGTTAACGAATCCAACTAGGAACCATGAGGTTGTGGGTTCGATCCCTGGCCTTGCTCAGTGGGTTAAGGATCCGGCGTTGCCGTGAGCTGTGGTGTAGGTTGCAGACGCGGCTCGGATCCCGCGTTGCTGTGCCTGTGGCTCGGCTGGCGGCCACAGCTCCGATTAGACCCCTAGCCTGGGAACCTCCATATGCTGCAGGTGCGGCCCTAGAAAAGGCAAAAAGACAAAAAAAAAAAGAAAGAAAAGAAAAGAAAACCACATTCAAGCCCCTGTGTCCCTGTCCTCTGATGTAAAAAAAAAAAAAAATAATGAGACCTGAGGGCACCCAAGGGAGACCAGGCAACAGGGCGAAGCAGGAGGGTGGAGCCTCCGGGGAGACTTCCTGGAAGAATGGATTTCCTCTTAGAGGAGATTAGCACCCTACCCTCTGTCAGACCCCCTACCTACCCGTCTCCACACCCTCCAGGGGATAAAGAGGTGACTGTTCAGTCTGCACCTTCCACACAGCAAAGAGACGGAGCAGGTGCCAAGGTGTCTTCTGCCCTCGGCCTGCCCTCCCCTTTGTCCTGGGCCAGCCGCCATCACGGTGCCTTGAGAGGGCACAGAGAGGGGCACCGCTCCCTCAGTTGCTTCCCCGAGCAGCTGTCTCACTAAACCTTGACCATGCGCTCAAGACATGGTAGTGGACACGCCTGGTGCTAGAGTCCTCTGGCCTTTACTCCAGAGCCTGGGTCCCAACAGGAAGCTCCACAAAATCCCACAGCAGGACCACCCTAAGAATACCCATCTTCGCTCTAGCCCTCTGGTCTTCCTAGCAACAAGCGAGGGAGGCTTCAGAAGTGGCAGCAAGAATTTTCTGGAATGGAGAAGGCTGGACCCAGAGCAGAGGGTCTTGATGAAGGGGGAGGGGCCTATGCAAATGAGGTCATGGCTCGGGAACCTGGATCTCGACTCGGGAACCTGGGTCTCGGCTCGGGAACCTGGAACCCGACCCAAGGGAGGGTGAGATCGTAGCCAGGCTGGAAGGCGGGAGCTCCAGGAGCAGGGCCCAGGGCTGCTGAGGCAAACTGAGTGAAAGCGCTGCCAGCCCACAGCCGGGCCATTGCCACTCAGGACGTGCTTTTCAGTTACCTCGAGGCAAAGCATTTCTGGAAGAAACTGGTCGGCCTGGTGCCCTCCAAGGGCCAGGCAGTGCAACCTGCATCTCCCTAGTCCTTTGAACACAAAGAGCGGCCAGAATCCACTTCAAAGGATGTGAGGGGAAGGTTGCGTGTATCTCAGAGTGAATTCCCCCCCACCCACCATGTAGTCCCGTCCGACAGGCCAGCCAACTCCAAACCCGTGGACCATGGCCGGAATCCACTGCCGTGGACTGGTCTGGAAACAGAGGCCAACATCAAAGTTTTTCCTCTTTGTAAAACAGAGTCTTCCTACATAAATAAAAAAGACCCAGCACACTCACGTAGCCACTTGCCTACAAAGAGGAACACATCGATCCTAAAATACACACATACATAGGAGTTCCCTTCGTGGCTCAGTGGTTAGCGAATCCGACTAAGAACCTTGAGGTTGCAGGTTCGATCCCTGGCCTTGCTCAGTGGGTTAAGGATCCGGCGTTGCCATGAGCTGTGGTGTAGGTTGCAGACGCGGCTTGGATCCCGCGTTGCTGTGGCTGTGGCGTCGGCCGGCAGCTGTAGCTCCGATTAGACCCCTAGCCTGGGAACCTCCATATGCTGCAAGTGTGGCCCTAGATAAGGTAAAAAGACAAAAAAAAAAAAAAAAAAACACACACACACACATATATCATCTACTATCTAACTTTGAGTGTTTGTATTTAAATTACACTGGGGAGGCCCCGAGAGACCAACCTGGCTGTGACACTCAGGCTGGCCGCGGGCACAAGAAAGGCGTTCACCTGCCCGGCCTCTGGGCTCCGGCTTCTTGGTAGGGCCCATTGTGACCTGCAGCTTCCCAGTGGGTGAATTTGAGGAACCCCTCCCCTGCTTCCAAACTTGACTTGTCCTCCCCGCCCCAGAAACTCATAAAAAGGCCCGTTCAGCATTGTCCCAGGGGAGGGGTGCAGGGATGGGAAGAAGTCAAAACTTCCTGCTTTGCTACAGCGGGGTGAGCCCGGGGAACAATGGGGAGATTAGCAACTGGCTTGTGAAGGGCTGAGCCTGGCAGGAGGCTCCTGGCCCAGAGCACAAGCCCCTGGGATTAACCCCTCCCTGCTCTGCCCCGTTGTCCTGAGCCTGCGTGGAGGCTTGTGGGCAGGGATGGGCTTTGGGCAAACCATGTACCCTTCTGTCTGCACACAATACACCGGAGGGACTGAGTCTGAATGCACTTCCTGGCTGTCGGGTCAGAGGCACCTGTCACTGAGGGTGGTGCGGGAGTGAGTGTCGCCTGCATCCGCAGGAGGAGGGAGCAAGGTCCCGCTGCACAGACAGAGCTGCGCAGACTTCCTCTGAAAGAGCGAAGATTATTTTGCTTCAGGTAGCTTGGAATCTATCCAATATTAAAAAAAAAAAAAAGGCAGGATGTTGGAGTTCCCGTTATGGCTCGGCGGTAAGGGACCAGACTAGTATCCATGAGGACCCAGGTTCGATCCCCTGGCCTCACTCAGTGGGTCAAGGCTCTGGCATTGCCGTGAGCTGTGGTGTAGGTCACAGACTCATCTTGGATCCCACGTTGTGTGGGCTGTGGCTGTGTCGTAGGCCGGCAGCTGCAGCTCCAATTTAACCCCTAGCCTGGGAACCTCCATAGGCCACGGGTGCGACCCTAAAAAGCAAAAAAAAAAAAAAACCAGGTCCCCACCTCTGCTTGTCCAACCAGAATCTCCAGCGCTAGACCCAGTCAGGCAGTTGTACTCTCTACTATCTCCAAAGACCTGCCTCACTGCCCCCTCTCCCACCGCCCAGGGGCAGCGACTCAGAGTCAACCCGTGACAGAATCCCCTGAGGACGTGGGCAAAGGAGCACAGCCCGAAATCAAGCTCCACGGGCCGGCACGCTTTCACTTCTCCATCCAAGGATTCTGACCTTGTTGATTCTGCGATCAAGTTCCTGAAAGCCTTGCTGGTCTGGTGGGAAAGCCCGGAGCCTGGAGACGGGGCAGCCTTGCTAGACATTGAGTATAAACTCTCCATAGGCTCCGTTGCGTCTTGTTCCGTATTCAGTGGAGACCTCTGACTGCCTCTCTTCATAGCTGCCCTAGCCCCCACACCTGCAGACTTGCACCCCTTCCCTCCCTCTGGGTCAGCGGATAAGCCGCAGCCTCAGCACTGAGACGGCCCTGCCCTGATGGCCTACAACGGGTGATCTCGGTATAATTGTTGGTTGTTTTGAGCCGGTGAGCCTGTGCAATAAGCCGCCTTCAGGCTGCACACAAGGCACTTTTCTCCCAGTAATCTGGGCAGTTTAGAAGTGGAGACCTGAGAAATGGGCTAATGACCTCCATCTGGACAGACAGATCCCTCAGGGCCCAAAATCCTTCGCTTTCCCCTGAATTCTGGAGTCTTCTCTCCAAGGAACAAAGACAATTGCTCAAAGTAAATGACAGAAGCGTTTTATTGAAGATTCACCCAAAGATGAACGGAGAGAAGGAGAAGAGAGTTGGACAGGATGCCGAGTAGCCCTTGTCCCAACCTCACAGGGCCGTGGCTGCCAGGTGATGGAGAAGGAGTCTGGTCCTGATGCAGAGAGATATCCGGGGTCTGGCAGGAGATGGCACTGGACTCGGAGCGGAGATACGCAACCCTGAGAATTCTAGAGATGAAGCGCCTGGTTGTATCCGCCTCTGTCCGTGGGAGGCGAAGAGTCAGCTGACCCCTCTCCCATTCCAGCTGGGTCACCAAGCCCAAATCAGGAAGAAGCAATCAAACTCCAAGAGGGCAGAGTCCATGCCCTGGCACTGAAGTGACACAGGTAAGATGAGGTCCAGGAACGGAGCGGGAGAGGAGAGTGAAGGAAGCAGAGACACCAGGGCTGGGCCAGGCTGGCCCCAGGGGGCTGCAGGGATGTCGTCCCCTCTATCGGTGGGACCTCTTGGTCAGGGTGGTGGTGGAGATGATCTTGCTGCCGGCGCTGCCGCCAACCCCGCCACCAAACCCAAAGCCGCTTCCGGAGCCAGAACCGAAGCCGCCGCCCAGGCCAAATCCGGTGCTGCTCCCTAACCCTCCGCCGATGCCTCCTGCGCTGGCAGCGCCGCCAACCACAGCTGCGGGAAAAAGGCAAAGACAAGGTTATTCCAACCGGGAGTCTCACCCCAAGCCTGGGTGAAGGAATGGCCAGAGCGGGGGCAGAGGATACTTACAGATGCTCACGGCACTCTGGCACTCTCCAGACATTCTGTGGGGGACAGAAAGAGCAGTGCACCTCAGCAAGCTTGGAGCCACGCTGTGTTCAATAAGCAGGGGTCAAGCGCCTTCCCCCTCTTAAGCAGCCAAGTGCAAAGTCTGAACGTGAACCCTCTTAGCTACCAAGGTCCCCGTTCATAACCACAAGCACAGCAAGTGGTCCAGCCAAGGTGCCCTGGACTGGCCATGGCCTTGAACCTCTCTGTTTCTCCTATCCCCACACTGCCCTCCCTGCCACCTGCCTCACCGGCACTCCTCGCCCTCCAGCAGCTTGCGGTAGGTGGCGATCTCGATGTCCAAGGCCAGCTTCACGCTCATCAGTTCCTGGTAATCACGCAGCATCCGGGCCAGCTCCTCCTTGGCCTTCTGCAGGGCGGTCTCCAGCTCTGTGTGCTTGCTATAGGCATCCTTTAGGGCCACCTCCCCGCGCTGCTCTGCATCCGCCACAGATCCCTGCAGAGTCTGGCACTGTAGGCAAGGACACAGGACAGGCAATCATCAGGGTCCTGCTGTTAAGACCCCTGAATCGTCCCCTCTCCTATAGCAGCTTTGCTTGGGTTACAATGTCAGGATTCTGTCTGTCCTTCTCCCCACCTTCCCTGACTCTTATTCATTTCCTTCACTCCAGCTAGCATCTACCAATGCCCTCAACAGACTGATTAGATGAAGATAAGCAAAACCAATGAAAAAAGAAATCTTATTTGCTGGGGCATCATGTCACGTTAACTAAGATATTGTCTAAAAGATCTGGGTGTAGTTTCTGTCCAGAGCTGCAAATCCTCTGCAGACAAGCTCGGCATCTTCTGGCCTGATGCCTTATCTGTCTGTCTACTGTGAAGATATCTGTCTTGGGACCCTGGCCCTGGACCCAGGCTGGGCAGAAGCGACACCGACCTGCTTCTTGACGTTTTCAATCTCAGCCCGCAGCCTCTGGATCATCCTGTTGAGCTCTGAAATCTCATTCTTGGTGCTCTTCAGGCTGTCACCATGTTGGTCGACCGAGATCTGGAGCTGCTGGATCTAATACCCAGGAAACACAGGGAAGCAGGGGTCGGGGGCCTTGGGGTAGGGTCTGTTCACAAGTGAACTCAGTAAGTATAGCCACAGGTGGCAGAGCTAATACAAAATGTCGTGTAATCTCAAGGCAGACCCAGGTCGGTGATGCTTGGAAGATTCTGTTTATCTCTGATTTCTCTTGGGCTCCAGCTAATGATAGCTTGCTCACAGACCTCAAAAGCAGAGCCCAGGGGAGTTCTCCTGTGGCACAGTGGGTTAAGGATCCAGCATTGTCACTGCAGAAGTGCAAGTTTGATCCCTGGCCCGGGAACTTCCACATGATGTGGGCACAGCCAAAAAAAAAAAAAAAAAAGCAGAGCCCCAGAAACCATTCCCAATCCTGAGAGACCCCAAACACCCACCTTGATCTGGTATAGGGCCTCGGCCTCGGCCTTGCTTCTCTGGGCGATCTCCTCGTACTGGGCGCGGACCTCGGCGATGATGCTGTCCAGGTCCAGGTCGCGGTTGTTGTCCATGGACAGGACCACAGATGTGTCACTGACATGGGCTTGCATCTGGGACAGCTCCTGCAGGGAAAATATCTCACATCAGGCCTGCTGGAGGGTCTTCCTTAATCTCTGACACCAGAAATCTGCCACCACCATGGAAACGGCCAAGACACAGGCTCCAATGGCAATAGGCTTGGCGTTCCCAATATGAAGGGAGAAGAGGGGTAAATTTCTATGTAGAAATCAAGTGGTTGGGGACATCTCAAGTCAGGAAAGCAACGCCTGTGGTCTTAACAGCTCCCTGGGGACCACAAACCACACCAGGTTGGTGGGCACTCAGTATGTTGTATGTTCCCTTTCACCAGAGAAAATGCTAGAGAATGCAATAAACTCGACCGTATGCAATCTCTAGATCTGATCTTCTAAGACAGCCTCTGGCATTGGGAACCTCTCAGTTGAATCTCTTAGGTCAACCCTTTCTACCCATGACCTTGCTGAGAGCCCATGGCCCTGAAGAAAGGCAGCCAAGTCTTTTCAAAGAACTGTGAATTCCAACCATCTGCCTCCCGAGTGGAGGAGTCTCCTCCTTGAATGAATGGGGGGATGGAGACCTTACCGCAGCATAGAGGATCCTCAGGAAGTTGATCTCATCATTAAGGGCATCCACCTTGGCCTCCAACTCCACCTTGTTCATGTAGGCGGCATCCACATCCTGCAGGGGGAGGGGAGGACAAGGGACAAGGCACAGGCATCACAATAGGGTGCAGGGGGAGTTTTGTAACACACAAAGCACCAGATGAGGTGGTGAGGGACTGATCCTTTGGCCTCTTCTGCCCCTAGAGCCACCCACAGAGATGGAAGTTAATTATCCAAATAGGCTTTATTCACAGCCTTAATTCCTGCTGCAGTAAGATCTAGATAGTACCTCGTTGGATGGAGATGAGGCATAAATGGACCAAACCCATGATTCAAGCCAAAGACCATGCCCAAGGGAAGAGTAGCCCTTACAGCGTGTTCCTATCCTCTGTCAACCCCTACCTTCTTGAGGACCACAAAGTCATTTTCAGCAGCTGTGCGTTTGTTGATTTCGTCTTCATACCTGAGGGTGGGAAGGTGGGAAAGAAAAGACAAAGCCCCACAGTGAGCTAGGGTTTCTCACTCTCTGCTGCTGGTTTCCCAACACCTATTTGGAAAAATCCACCTAGTTGGCCACATTTTCCCATATTCACACAGATATTTATTCCACCTATGTTTCTGGAGTAAATACCATGTATGAGGTACCCAGTCTAGACCCTGGTTCATTCAGAGAAGTGAAAGTCAAATTTTAAAAAGACTGTTGGCAAGAGCTAAGACGTGAAGAGGAGACCAGCCATGATCTGGGTGATTTTATTTCCATAGAAGGGCTGTCCTTTGGCTAATGGGTGGGTTATGTTCTCAGGAGTGTTGTCAATACTCCCGTTCCCTATCTTTGGTGTGAGAGTGAATTGAGAGAAAGGATCAGTATTGTCTCAACTCCATCCCATAGTGATCGTAGTAAGGGCTACTATGTATTCAGTGCTCATTGTATGTCCAGCACTATGCCACCTACTTTCTCCGTGTCATTTAATTTCATTTAACTCTCACAACCTATAAGGTAGGACTCTTGTGCCCGTTTTAAAGATGAAGAAAACTAAGGCTCAGAAACTGGCTGTCGGAGTTCCCGTCGTGGCGCAGTGGTTAACGAATCCGACTAGGAACC
>PVHT021183646.1:313229-353686 GCA_004024745.2 Catagonus wagneri | reverse complement strand
AACCCGCAACCTCATGGTTCTTAGTCGGATTCGTTAACCACTGAGCCACGACGGGAACTCCTTCCTGCCCTCTTCTTACCTCTGCCTCTGACCCGTACCCCACCCTCTGTTCCCATCTACTTCAGCCTTTGCTGGCTCTCCCTGCCCCTGCCCTGTGGCCGCTAAGTAAATGGAGAGTCGGGGAGGGGTGTGGCAGGGAGGACAGGAGCACCCCACCCCAGCTTCATCAAAGGTCTGTGGAGAAAGCCCAAGGGGTGGTCCAACCACTTGCAGGAAGCAAGCATCCTAGAGCCTGGACCATGTCCTATCAGGGGCCAGCTGAACATCCTCTCATCTTCTCTGTGAGGATTTATCAGGTGCCAGGTGTTGCGCTGGATGTTTTACACATATGCAGTCATGCAATCTTCCTAAAAGCTCTGCAGTCAGTATAAGAGTCACGCTTACAGTGACTTCCCCTTGTGGCTCTGTGGGTTAAGAACCTCTTAGTATCCATGAGGATGTGGGTTCGATCCCTGGCCTCTCTCAGTGGGTTAAGGATCCAGTGTTGCCGTGAGCTGTGGTATATGTTGCAGACTCAGCTCGGACCCATTGTTGCTGTGGCTGTGGCCTAGGCCAGCAGCTGAAACTCTGATTTGACCCCCCAGCCTGGGAACTTCCATATGCCATAGGTGTGGCCCTAAAAAGCAAAAAAAAAAAAAAAAAAAAAAAAAGTCATGCTTCCACGTGATGACTTGGAAACTCAGGGAGGCTAAGTAGCCCCCGAGGTCACACAGCAGCCTGAACTGGACCCGGGACCGGAACTTACATCAATCTAGTCGCAAAGGCTCTGCCCTCCCTGGCCTCTCACCCATCCACCCTGCCTGGCGTGAGGTCAGTTTGCCTAATTCGCGCAGTGGTCTATGTCCAGCAATGGGCACCTGAACTAACCTGATCCAACCGACTGTTCAGGTCAAGGGGGCTCTGAGGGCACCAGCGTCCCAGAGTCCACCATTTCCACCCTGACACCAGGGTTCGCACGGCTGGGGCTGCAACTTCAGGAGCAGAGCCACCCTCTGGGGGACCTGAGGTCTGACTGTCCGCTTTCCTGCCCCAAGCGGCAGGGAGGAGGTCGGCCAGGACCGCAGCCTGAGTGGGGCCCGGAGCTCAGACCCCTCGCTGCCTCACCTGGGCTCTGCACCTCCTACTCACGGCTCTGTCCTCCCGGCTGTCCCAGGGGGTTGATGAGGACTGTCGTTGGCTAGGAGGAGGGTTTGCATCCCCAGAGACGCAGCCCCAAGTTATCTTGTGATGCGTCCGTTGTGTCTTGCAGTCTGCAGCCGTGACGGTGAAATGTTATGGTGGATTTTCCTAGAGCACATCCCTGAGACAAAAAAATGAGATGAAGAGGAGTTCCCATTGTGGTGCTGGGGAAAAGAATCTGACAAGTATCCGTGAGAATGAGGGTTTGATCCCTGGCCTCGCTCAGTGGGTTGGCGAATCCAGCATTGCCATGAGCTGTGGCATAGGTCACAGATGCGGCTCAGATCCCGTGTGGCTATGGCTGTGGCATAGGCCGGCAGCTGCAGCTCGGATTGAATCCCTAGCCTGGGAACCTCCATATGCTGAGTGTGCAGCCCTAAAAAAAATAAAATAAGATAAAATAAAATAAAATAAAATATGAGGGAAAGGCTGCCTTGCTTTTCAGGTGGCAGGAACTCTCATGTGATGAACTGGACATTGGCTGTTTGGTTTGTTTCTTTTTTTTTTTCTTTTTTCCTTTTTTTCTTTCTTTCTTTCTTTTCTTTTTTTTTTTTTTTGGCCAAGCCCAAAGCATATGGAAGTTCCCAGGCCAGGGATATAAAGCCCACCGCAGCAGTGACCCAAGCCACTGCAGTGACAACCCAAGGTTCTTAACCCACTGCACCATAAGCGAACTCCATTGGGAGCCTTTCTTGTAAGAGTTCCCTTCCTCACAACAACCCTGCCAAAGAGGGGTTCCTCTGCCCAGTTTAGAGCTACAGACACCGAGGCTCAGAGAGGTTATGTAACTTGCCTGAGATCACACAGCTGGGAAGTGGTAGAGGTAAGAGACCAGTCTTATCCACCTAATTTCAAAACTTGTGACCTTAACCTCTATACCACGATGCTTCATATCTGAATCTGCTGGGGAAAACATCATACAGCAGCTTAGACCTATAGCTTATGGGCCAGCAGAGCAGTAACGGGGTCTCAGCCAGCATGGACTGTCCTTGCTTTTGTCACAGGACTGGTTGTTTGGTTCGTGTGGCCTCGTCCTTCCAAGTACCCAAGAAGATACTGTCCTGAGGGGCTGATTCTACGTCCTCCAACTAACTAAACCCAAATTCACTAAATTACAAATCCTATAAGAAATCCAAACCAGGGGCATTCCCATCGTGGCTCAGCAGTTAACGAACCCGACTAGTATCCATAAGGTTGCAGGTTCGATCCCTGGCCTCGATCAGTGGGTTAGGGATCCAGGTTTGTCATGAGTTGTGATGTAGGTCACAGATGTGGCTCAGATCATGCGTTGCTGTGGCCGTGGTTTAGGCCAGCAGCTACAGCTCCAATGCAACCCCAAACCTGGAGGGAGGGAGGGAGGGAAGGAAGGAAGGAAGGAAGGAAGGGAGGGAGGGAGGAAAGAGAGAAAGGAAGGAAGGAAGAAAGGAAGGAAGGAAGGAAGGAAGGAAGGAAGGAAGGAAGGAAGGAAGAAAGAAAAGGAAGAAAAGAAAGAAAGCAAGGACTCTACCCTGCAGCCACAGCCTGGTTCCTGCCCCACCCCACAGCTCCGCTCTGTCTCTGCTCTTGACCTCCATGACCCTTCCCCAACTGGCAGCTGTTCCCACCTTGTCAAAGAAAGAGGGCTGAGCAGCTGAGGGTGTGGAGCGGGGCGGAGGCTGTATTTCTTGGGGCTCTCTCCGGGAGGGCAGCAAGCCCTTGCATTCAGACCTGGGATTACGGGAATCCCAAGTCCTCCATCACTGTCAGCCCCAAACCTGGTGTGCGGTGTGGGAAAGCATCCCCTACTCCCGCGCCCTGATCAGGTCTGTGCCCTCGCCCCTTTCGGCCACCCGGCCTCAACCAGCCCTGAGTCACTCTGTGGGGAGCCCGAGCCAACTTGGGGATCAGAGACTCTGCAGAAAAGGAACAGTCAGCATTTCCGAAAGGGGACACCGAGGGCAGAGAGAGGGTGGGGAGAACTTAGGATCAGGGACGGGGTGGGTCCCTCTTTTCCCAAGGGTAGAGAGGACGCCTGGTCTCCCCCCGGATGTGTGCCAGCAGGGGTTACCCAACACCTTTTGGCAGCAAAACCATTCTGGTCATCAAAAATATGTATGCCTCAGCCCCGATTGTAAAGCAGGTAAAAGCAGAGATGCTCTGATTGGTGCCGAGCAGGGAACCATGAGCCTTCTGACCTGCTGGCCTCTCCTCAGATCCCCTGGGGTCCCAAAGCTCCAGGAAATCAGCATGGAAATCCTGGTCCAGACTATTCCCAGCATTTTACAAGCATTTCTAAGTAAGGCGTTAGTAGTAGAACTTCTTGGCCCATAGTAAAATCTTTGAGCTTTTTAACATTGATAAAACTGTCTTATTTAGTTTTTAAGCCCTAAATATAATTTCAATAAAATTGTTTCTTGCTTAGAGTATATATATATATGTGTATATATATATATGTGTGTATATATATATATATATATATATATACATATAGATAGATAGATAGATAGATAGATAGATAGATAGATAGATAGATAGATGGATATAACTGAATCACTTTGCTGCACACTCTAAACTAAAAGAGCATTGCAAATTAAGTTTACTCCAATTTTTAAAAAAGAGATCTGGGAGTTCCCATTGTGGCTCATTGGGTTAAAAACCTGACTAGTATCCATGAGGATGTGGGATCAATCCCCAGCCTCTCTCAGTGGGTTAAGGATCTGGCGTTGCTGTGAGCTGTGGCGTAGGTCACAGATATGGCTACCACCTGGTGGGGGGAGAGATATTTCTTTGTTTCATGAATAAGTTCTTCCTCTCTCTCAGCTTGTTTTCTCACCTATAAAATGAAACCTTTGGACGAGATTGCCTCCAGCTCCAGTACCACTGCTTCGCCATTGCTTTTTCTATGAAAGCGGCTTAACCCAGTTGTTGGACTGTGGAACTAAGCGGCTTGGGTTCTACACCCAACTCTGCTACCTCCTGGCTGCATGACCTCAGTGCCTCGGTTTCCTTATCTGCAAGATGGGGGTGAAGATAGCACGTCCCTCCCAGGCTGCTGTAAAGAGTGAATCAGTTAGAAGGTTGACGGCAGGGCAAGACACGGTGAGCACCCGGTGACCTCTAGCTATTATTCCCATCGGCATTCTCTACACCCCATCCCCCCAGAAGAGAAGCATCGCGCTGAAAGTATGACTGCCTTCCCAGGCTGGGGACCACTTGTGTGGTGCCGTTGTTTTGCTAAGTGCAAGGCTTTTGTGTTCCTAAGCTGTGGTTTAGGGTTTGGCGCAAAATCGCTCTGCTGGCATTCTCAGAACCCTGGTGGAAGTTTCACAGGGCTTGTCTGGGCTCTTTTAAGGGGGACTGAGTGACCAGGCTCAGCGTGGAGGGGACATCGAGAAGCGTTCATTCCTTCACCTCCTACAGTTACAAAGAATGTTTCCTTCCTTGTAGAGGGAACTTTAAGGATTTACTCTCGTAGTGACTTTCAACGCCATACAGCATTTTTAACTACAGCCAGCATATTGTACATCACCTTTCTAGAATATATTTCTCTTGTTACTTGTAGTCTGTACCTTTTGACCACCTCCACCCAGTTTCTCCACCCCCAACTCCCTGCCTCTGGTAAACACAAATCTGATCTCTTTTTTTCTATGAGCTTTTTTTTTTTTAGATTCCACTTATAAGTGAAATCATACAGTATTTTTCTTTCTCTGACTTATTTCATTTAGCATAATGCCCTCGAGGTCCATCTATGTTGTAGCAATGGCAAAAATTTCCTTCTTTTTTTTTTTAAGGGCCAAACCTGTAGCATATGGAGATTCCCAGGTGAGGAGTCGAACTGGAGCTGTAGCTACAGGCCTACGCCACAGCCACAGCTACTCCAGATCCGAGCCGAGTCTGCGACCTACACCACAGCTCACAGCAATGCCAGATCTTTAACCCACTGAGCAAGGCCAGGGATCGAGCCTGCGTCCTTATCGATACTAGCTAGATTCATTTCGGCTGAGCTGCGACAAGAACTCCTCCTTCTTCCTTATAGCTGAGTAATATTCCATCGTATGTATAAACCACATCTTCTTTACCTGCCAGTGGGCGCTTAGGTTGGTTCGGTATCTTGACTGTTGTAACTAAAGCTGCGGTGAAGATGGAGGTGCGGCTCTTCAACACAGTGATTTTGTTTCATTTACATAAATACTCAGAGGTGAAATTGTTGGGACTTTTGGTAGCTTTATTTTTAATATTTGGAGGAACCTCCACCCTGTTTTCCGTAGTGGCTGCACTAATTTCCATTCCCACCAACAGTGCACAAGAGTTCACTTTCTCCACATTCTCAGCAGGATATGTCACCTCTGGTCTTTTTGGTGACAGCTATTCTAACAGGCATGAGGCGATATTTCATTCTCTTTTAATTTGCATTTCCCTGATGACTAGTGATATTGAGCACCTTTTCATGTGCCAGTTGGCAATTTGAATATCTTCTTTGGGAAAATGTTTCTTCGCTCCTCTGCCTATTTCTAATTGGATTATTAGGTTTTTGCTATTGAGTTGTGTGAATTCTTTCTTTTTTTTTTTTTTTTTTGGATATTAACCCCCTATCAGACATGTGGTTTGCAAAAGTTTTCTCCCATTCCATAGATGGGCTTTTTATTTTGTTGATTATTTCCTTTGCTTTGCAGAAGTTTTTAAGTTGGATATGGTCCTCTTGTTTATTTTTTTTCTTTATCATGCTTTAGGTGTCAAGTTAAAAAAAAAATTATTGAAACTCCCACATCAAGAAGCTTGTTCCTATATTTCCATCTGGGAGTTTTATGGTTTCAGGTCTTACATTAAGTCTTCTACTCATTTTAAGTTAATTTTGTGAGTGGCATAAGATAGAGGTCTAGTTTCCTTTTACATGAGAGTGTCCAGCACTATTAATTGAAAAACGTGTCTTTTCTACATTGAGTATTCTTGGCTCCCTTGTCAAATATTAGTTGAGTCTATATACATGAGTGCGTTTCTGGGTTCTCAATTCTATTCCATTCGTCTGTATGTCTGTTTTTATGCCAGGACCATACTGTTTTGATTACCAGAGCTTTGTAATATAGTTTGAAATCAGGAATTGTAATGCCTCCTGATTCGTTCTTTCTAAGGATTTCTTTGGCTGTTTGTGTTCTTTTGTGATTCTACATGAGTTTTAGGAGTGCTTTTTCTACTTCTGTAAATAATGTCCTTGGAATCTTGATAGGGATTGTACTGAATCTATAAATGGTTTTGGATAGTATGGATATTTTAACAATATTAATTCTTCCAATCCATGAGCACAGGTTATCTTTCCATTTATTTGTGTCTTCTTCAATTTCTCTCATGAACGCCTTAGAGTTTTCCTTGGTTAAATTTATTCTTAAGTATTTTATTGTTTTGATGCTATTGTAAATGGGATGTTTTCTTTATTTCCTTTTCAGATCATTCGTTTTTATTGTATAAAAACACCATATATTTATTAATCCTTTCACTTTAGTGAATTAATTGATTATACCTAACAGTTTTTTGGTGAAGTCTTTAGGATTTTCTGTATATAAAATCATGTCATCTGGGGTTCCCTTATAGTTCAATGAGTTAAGGATCTGGCATTGTCACTTCTGTGGCTTGGGTCACTGCTGTGGCAAAGGTTCAATCCCTGGTCCAGAAACTTCTCCATGCTGCAGGCAAGGCCAAAAAAAAAATTGTCATCTGTAAATAAAGACAGTTTTACTTCTTCCTAATTCTAATGCCTTTTACTGCTTTATATCACCTGATTACTCTGGCTAGGACTTCCAGTACTAGTTGAATAGGAGTTGTAAAAGTGGATATCTTGTCTTATTCCTGATTTTGGAGGAAAGGCTTGTGATCTTTTGCCAATTCTTGTTTTGTGGCCTAACATAGGATCTATCCTAGAAAATGTTCCATGTGCTCTTGAGAGAATACATATTCAGTTACTGTAGGGAAAATGTGGATTTTTGTTGATAACTGGATGTAGGGCTGAGAGAGAAGTCATCTGACTCCAAGCTGATGACCTGGGAAACCAAATCCAGGGACAAGGGAAGTAATTCTTGTCAAGGCCCTCCTGAGCCATATACTTTATACATGTTCTTATCACATCCTGCTTTTACAGTGGAGGAAATTGAGACTTAGAGCAGTTAGGTAATTTGCCTTATACTTACTACTCACACAGCTAGTAAGTAGCAGAGATGGGATTTAAACTCAGGTCTACCCACTTTTGAAGCTCAAGATTTCTCCACTGAACATTCATGCTTCTGCCTTACAGAGTTGGCAGAAGGCTCAATAACATCTGGGGATCGGCTGGGTAATAGGCAGCTGCATAGTAGCTGGGTCCTGCCATGAGCAACTTACATATTCCTTCCAACCTTCTCCTGTGAAGCCCAAAAAGGGGAGAGTAAGAGCAAAGGCACAGAGTAGTGATGGTATTGAGATACTGTGTTTTGAGCACAACTGAAGCATGTGAGCCTGATTGCTTCTGCCTTAACCACCAGGGAGTCAATAGTTGAGAGTTTCAGTTCCCTGAGTGAAACAAACTAGAGCCACAGATTTACAACTGCAACTGCCTTTTATTGACACATATCACAGGCACAGGCAGGGGAGGGAGGTGAAAGTAGATTTAGGGAGAGGGTGGGTCTAGATGGAGACTGGGAAGTTTGAAGGGCCTTTGGGGACCTTCAGATCTCCCTCCATCCTCCCTCAACCTTAATTGAGTGCAGAGCAGAGGAGCAGAAAAGGTGAGGGAAGCTGAGATGACCTAGGAAATCCAGCCTCTTCTCAGTGGTCAAAAAAACACCCCAAATCACCCAAACACATCACTCAAGCTTGTGGCCTTAACCTCCCCTCCCATCCCATTGCAGAACCAAGGAGAAAACCTGGATAGATTTGAGCCCTTCTGAAAATGCAGATCACATGCAAATACACTGGGTCTGGGGTCCTGGGGCTATTCCTGCTCCTAAGGAGGTGAGTGGGAAGGGCAGAAGAGGTGGGATGAGGGAGTAGGGAGAAGAGTCAGGGGCCCTGGCTTTTAAGACAGAAGCTAATACCTCCGGCTGGATGTCTTGACCGTGGTGCTCTTCCGAAGGATTGAGGTGCTCCCAGAAACAGGCCCTCCCTTAACAGTGCCGTAGCCCACATTGGTGCTAAATCCACACTTGCCTGTCCCCCCACTCCCACCCAGGGAGATGCCACCTCCAAAGCCCGCTGCGCCACCTCCGTACACAGTGGTGGAGTTGCCCGTCACCGCTGCAAGGCAAAGAGTCTGAGTGAGGCTGGGCAGCCATGCTGGGAGAGGGCCAGGGGCTTCTAGAGGCATGGGAATAAAGTCAGACAGTGGCTCCCTGGGAAATCAGTAGCAGGGAACTCCTTCTCTGGGACTCCTTGAACCCATCTCCATGACTAAAGTGAAGGGGATATATGCTTTTGGCCAAAGGCAGATTGAGTGGACTGAGCAGAGGACTGCAGCTGGGCCCAGGACAACAAAATACTCACAGATGCTCACAGCACTAGGACATTCTCCAGACATCCTGGGGAAAAAGAAAGGCCAATAGAAGTGTCAGTGGTCCTAGGAGTCCAAGTGAAAACCCTCTCCCTCCCTCGCTCTGCCTTTAGAGTAGATCAACTCAATGGGCCTTGAGACTCTTGGGAGCCAGGGCCCACATGACAAGACCAGGAGACTTGAGAAGTTTGGCATGTGGCCGCCCTGAGCCAGGAGCCCTTCTACCAGTCAGGAGCCCTCGCACCAGGTCCTAAAGCCAGTGCAGCAAAGAAAGCAGAGTTGCAGCAGGCAGGCAGCCCCATCCATTCCCTGCCCACTCCCCAACTCCACACATGGGCCATAGACAGCATCCCACCTCCAAGAGGGTGGGAAACAAAGCTCAAGTCAAAACAGATGCCTGGTTCCTAGCTAAGACGACTATCACTACACTTCCTGCCTTCCCCAAGAACAGAGACCATGAGTTTTTTCCAAAGCTTCTGCTGGTGATGGAGTCTGGTGTTGGAAGAGAAAGCTTTTCTCCTGCTAGCCTGCCGGACACCGTCAGGATTACTGATGGCTGTGCCAACCAAGGAGACATGCACCACAGGCAGTGAACACAAGTGGGAGAGCCTCCCTCCAGTGATGAATTAGGAGCCCAGCTCCCCGATTCCTTCCTTATCCCCCCCACCTCAAACACCAGAGCCAGCCACTCGGCGTCTCCCACAAGGCAGGGTGCAGAGCCCTTTGAACCAAAGCAGGAGGGGCGCCTACCTGCTCTCCTCGCCCTCCAGCAGCTTGCGGTAGGTGGCGATCTCCACGTCCAGGGCCAGCTTGACGTTCATGAGGGCCTGGTAGTCACGCAGCAGCCGGGCCAGGTCCTCCTTGGCCTGGTGCAGGGCCGTGTCCAGGTCCCCAAGCTTCTTCTGAGCATCCTTTAATGCCAGGTCCCCACGCTGCTCCGCTTCCTCAATGGCAGACTGCAGCTGCTGGCACTGCCCAGGAAATGAGAGGTGTTGGCAACACCATCCAAGGTCATTGCCTCCATCTCTCTGCCCTTAAGCCAGGCATCCCCATCCCCAGCTCCCCCCACTAATGCTCTAACCAATGAAGAAAGAAGGAAAAGAGAAACATTCGTCTGGGGGAGGAGGTGATACTTCACAAACAAGATCATATAGGCACCATTGGGAAAGTTCTTACTGAGGTCTAATCTTAGTCCCTCCTGCTGAAGCTCAGCCCAGTGCCCCCAAAGAGATAAAATAAAAAATACAATTTCCCCATTAACCAAATTCTTCACTCCAATCTGGAGAGAAGTCCACGCCTTTTTTTTTTTTAGAGCCACACTCGCAGTATATGGGAGCCCAGAGCTGTGGCTGCCAGTCTACGCCACAGCCATAGCAATGCCAGATCGGAGCTGCATCTGCAACCTACACCACAGCTCACAGCAACACTGGATCCTTAACCCACTGAGCAAGGCCAGGAATCGAACCCACATCCTCATGGATACTAGTCGGGTTTGTCACTGCTGAACCACACTGGGAACTCCCAAATCTACGCATGTTAACCACGCTCTAGACAAAGTCAGCACAGTGACCTGAACCCTTGAACCCTCAGCCTCCTGCTCTGACCTCTTAGAGAAGAGATCAACTTCTTGGAGGAGGTCACCCCACCTGTTTTACTATTGATATGCTGTGTGACCTTGAGCAAGTCCCCTCCCCTCTCTGGGCCTCAGTTTCCTCTCCTGTAAGATGAGTGTGGTGATCTTGGTCCAGCATTTGAGTGTTCTGTCCACGAGAAGAACAGGCTCTGCCAACACGGAGGCTCACCTGCTTCTTGGCGGCATCCACCTCCCCCTGCAGCCTCTGGACGGTACGGGTGAGCTCAGAGATCTCATTCTTGGTGTCCCGCAGGTTGTCCCCATGCATTCCAGCTGTCACCTGCAGCTCCTCGTACTGGAGGCCAAAGAAATGGCAATAAGCTGTCAGATGGTTCCAGACCCACGTGGGTAGCCACCGGCCCTGGCTGGATGTGTCTGGCCATGGGCCTCCAAGGAGCCCAGAGGCCCAGGCCTCTCACAACGGGGAAGGTCCAGATGCAGCCCCAGCCCACACCCCCGAGCCGGCCTCCCTCTCACCTTGCTCTGGTACCAGGCCTCGGCCTCGGCCCTGCTTCTCTGGGCAATCTGCTCATACTGGGCCTTAACCTCGGCGATGATGCTGTCCAGGTCCAGGTTGCGGTTGTTGTCCATGGAGAGGATAACGTTGGTGTCAGACACGTGAGTCTGCACTTGGCTCAGCTCCTGCAGAAGCAGAAAGAGGTGTCACCAGTGCCCCTGCCCCAGGCCCCTGAAGGGAAACGGAAGGATGAAGGACCGGGGTCCCCAGGTGGCCTCAGCCTGCCTGTGCCCCTCCCCAGGCTCCTTCCAGAAGGAAGCTACAACTGCCAGGAAAGTCCTCAGTCTCTCCAGCTAGAAATGGGGTTCAAGTTTTTTGGGGGGTTTTTTTAGGGCCTCACTCGCGGCATATGGAATTTCCCAGGCTGGGGATCGAATCGGAGAGGCAGCTGCCGGCCTACACCACAGCCACAGCAACGTGGGATTTGAGCCGTGTCTGCAGCTTGTGGCAACGCCGGATCGTTAACGCACTGAGAGGGGCCAGAGATCAAACCCGTATCCTCGTGGATACTAGTCAGCCTCATTACGGCTGAGCCACAGTGGGAACCCCAGGGTTCCGGTTTTGGAGACATCTTTCTTTGTGTGGATTTGAAGGTGTCCAGAAATTAAAGCTGGGAAAAGAGAATGAGTCCTTACGGCACTGCAGCTGTGCCAGGCCCCAGGCCAGCACTTTCACTAGTCCCTTCACTCGACAGAACACACTGAGAGGCAGGCAGGGCCACAGCTGGCCCGCAGGGAGCTTCTGTGCAAAATGGGAAACAGCTCTCCTCTGGACAGAGACAACAGGAGGGCCTGGAGAGCCGAGCACGGGCCTGGCTCAACCCCACAACCTGCACCCCATTCACGGTGGTCCTGACATAGGCAGGAGAGGAAAAGGACTTGGAGAAGAGAAGTGACACATCCTAGGTCACCAGATTCAAGGTCATCCAGACTGACCGAGCAGGGCCCAGATTGGGATGAGTCTGCGGAGCACCCAAAACCCAAGTGTTTTCCTCTAGAATACACTGGCATTTATGGACCCTGGTGATGTTCCTGGACCCTGCCTGTGTTTCCCAGACCATCAGCTTTCACATTTAAATAGGCACGTAAAGATGCTGAGATCCTGGAGTTCCCGCCGTGCCCAGTGGGTTAAGAATCTGATTGCAGCAACACGGGTTGCTGCAGAGGTGCAGGTTAGATCCTGGCCAGGCCCAGCAGGTTAAAGAATCTGGCGTTGGAGCTCCTGTTGTGGCTCAGTGGTTAATGAGCTCTACTAGCATCCATGAGGATGCAGGTTCGATTCCTCGCCTCGCTCAGTGGGTTAAAGATCCGGCATTGCTGTGAGCTGTGGTGCAGGTCACAGACACAGCTCAGATCCCACATTGCTGTGGCTGTGGTGTAGGCCGGCAGCTGTAGCTCTAATTCAACCCTTAGCCCGGGAACCTCCATATGCCATGGGTACGGCCCTAAAAAGACACACACACACACACACAAAAAAAACGAATCTGGCGTTGCTATGGCTCAGATTCAGTCCCTGGCCCAGGAACTTCCATATGCTGAGGGTACAGGCAGGGAGGAGGAAGGAAGGAAAAAAGAAAGGAAGGGAGGGGGAGGGAGGGAGCGAAGGAAGGAAAGGAGGAAGGAAGCCAAGATCAGCAGCAGATTTCTATACTCTGACTTTGAGACCAGCTCTGTCAGTGGGTCATGACTGCACTGGCCCCCAGTTAGTCTCTGCCTCTTTTCTCCTGAGGTCCTTCCTGCCTCGGGCTGCAAACAAAAGGCCCCAAATCTCAGCCCTGATCAAGTCACTTGTCCACTCAGTGCGCCTCAGGAGCTCCCAAAGGGAATAGAATCTTCCCCCTAAAAGTCAAGCCTTCCAACATACTCTGGTCAGGCTTTCCAAAGAAAGTGCTAACGCAAGTGGAGAGGGAAGAACTCTGTGAACTGAAGGTTGTGCAGTCCTTAGACACCTGGGCACCTGAGCCGAACAGCAGTTAAGGAGCATCTGCGCCTGGGGAAAAAGAGCTGGAGGGGCCGAACTGATGGCACAGGAGCAGGGGCTGGATCCTGCAGGGACCTCTCAGACCAGAGGGAAGATGCCAGGCGACTTTCCTGCCCTGTACACACGCCAGGCATTGGTGGTTGGCCTTCTGGATCTCTTTAAGGCCTGGCTTGACCAAAACCAGACCATGAAATCCATTCCCGAGTGCTGAGCTAGCAATCACGACTGCTGTGTAAACGAACGATCGCTCTGGCCTTCACTCTTATCCCCCAAGGAAGCGCAGACAGACACAAGAAACCCTGACGGGAAGCGACCCTGGCTTGGTTCCTGGCTGGCCTTCCCTGTCCATCTCCTCACGTTGCCCAGCCCACCTGCTGCTCCCCAACTCTGTCATGCTCTTTGGTGTTTCCATGTCACAGCGCAGGCTGGGGCCCCACCCAGCAGCTCCCCCCAACCCCCGCTCCTCCTTTAGAAGCTCTGCCCTTTCTTCAAAATCCAACTCAAATGCTGTCTCCTCTGAAAATCGCCCGGGGCTCCCAGGGAACCTTGTCCTTGTCCCAGTACGGCTGTCATCCCAAGGTCACCCTCAAAGGCAGACTTGACCTGTGGTCACGCAGAAGGTCCTCGGCTACACATGCCAGATGAACGGGGAAGAGCAAAGAAAAGGAAGGCTGGGTGTGCCAGACGCTCACCTTAGACAGCAGGAAAGCCTGTTCCTGCCCATTCAGAGAAGAGAGGGGTAAGCACCCTCCTAGATTCTGTGATCTACTCGCTGCCCGCACCACGTCTCCTGCTCTCACAAGGACTCTCAGTGGCCACCCTGCGTCCTTCTCTGCTCCTCCGTCTTGCGCTCCATTACAACCTGGGCAAGAAGGGCAACAGCATCCCACTCCTGGGCATCTATCCAGAGGAAACCATGACTTGAAAAGACCCATGTACTCCAGTGTTCATTGCGGCACTCTACGCAATAGCCAGGTCACGCAAACAACCTAAATGCCCATAGACAGAGGAATGGATAGGGAAGATATGGTGCATACACACAATGGAATATTACTCAGCCATCAAAAGGAACTAAATAACAACATTTATAGAAACGTGGATGGACCTAGAAATTATTATGCGAAGTGAAACCGGTCAGACAATTAGACAGCAACACCCAATGCTACCACTTACATGTGGAAACTAAAAAGACACAATGAACTTCTTTGCAGAACAGACAATGACTCACAGACTTTGGAAAACCTTTGGTTTTTCAAATAAGACAATCTGGGGGGGATGCACTGAGGGTTTGGGATGCAAATGCTATCAAGTTGACTTGTGATGATTTTTGTACACCTATAATTGAAATAAAATTCATTAAGCAGAAAAAGGGGGGGGGACAGCATAGCACAGTAGTAAAGAGTCAGGCTTTAAAGTCCAAGAACCAGGTTTTAATCCCATCACTACCTCTATCTCTCTAACCAGGGCAAGTTACTTAGAGCCTGTGTCCCTGACTATAAAATGGAGACAATAATAGTACCTATATTTTGGAGCTGTTAAGAGGGTTATGTAAAAATCTTAGTCCATTGCCTGGCCCATCCTAAGCATGTAATACACAGAAGGTAAGATTGATTAAAGGTCCAGGTGCCATATTCTATCAATGAAGTTACACTGGTGAATTTTTTTTTTTTAAGGCTGCACCTGTGGCATATGGAAGTTCCTGAGCCAGAGGCTGAATCCAAGCTGCAGGTGCAACCTGCACCACAGCTGTGGCAATGCCAGATCCCTTTAACTCACTGCACCAGGCTGGGGATCCAACGCACACCCCCAGAGAAACCCGGGCCGCTGCAGTCAGGTTCTTAACCCGATGTGCCACAGCGGGAACTCCACACTGGCGAATTCTGATCAGCCTTCCAGGGGGAATCCCCAAAGCCACATGTGAATGTAAGCATTCCTGCCTGTTGGCTATCTCACCTCTTCATAGAAATGCCTCAGGAAGTTGATCTCATCCGTCAGCCCGTCCACTTTGCCATGCAGATCCATTCGGCACATAAATGCAGCATCCACATCCTGGGAGGGGGGTGGGGGGAAGTTGGCTCAGCCCCCAGGGCTCTCGTCTCTCTCCAAGTCAGCCCGGCACCCTGGCAGCCAAAGGACCACCTGACCCCACTCCCTGCCACCCTGCTCACCTTTTTGAGCACCACGAACTCGTTCTCCGCGGCAGTCCGCTTGTTGATTTCATCCTCATACCTGATGCACAGGGAAGACTCAGCCCAAGCTCAGCCCAGTTCTGCCATTCGAGACATTGAACCCTGATGGGTCCCACAATGGCCGAGAACACCTTTGGGGAGCAATTCTTCAAAGCAGCCGACCAAAGAAGAAACTTGAGGTACGGTCTGTAATTATTCTTCCCACCCCCTCTGAGGAAATGAGCACAATATTTGTGCAACAATATGACAATTGAGAGCAGCCATCGCTTTGGATCAGAGCCCTTAGGAGGCTTTAGAGGAACAGGTGAAGATGTGTCAACAGCGCTTAACCTTTGCCTTCACTTTCGACAGCAGGGTGTCGTTGAGAACAGCTAACTTCTCTCCAGCTGCCTTTGCGGAGACTTTAAGGTTTAGAAACTGTCACTGTCTAAGCAGTTAGAAAAGTTACAAAACTCTTTACCGTAAACTCATAAATATACAGATCACCTGATCATGATATGTGAACCTTATTTGCATCTCGATTCAATTAAACTGTATTTTTTAAATGTATGACATTGATGGAGCAAGTGGAAATTCAACTGTTGATTGAATAGTTGATGATATCAAAGATTATTGTTGTAAAAGTTCCCGCTGTGTCACGACAGGATGGACAGTGTCTCGGGAGCACCGGGACACAGGTTCGATCTCTGGGCCAGCGCAGTGGGTTAAGGAACCGGCATTGCTGCAACTGCGGCTTATGTCACCACTGTGCCTTGGATATGATCCCTGGCCCGAGAATTCCATATGCTGCGGGGCAGCCAAAAAAAGAAAAGATTTAGGTGTTCTTATGGCATTGTGTTTCTGTGATTTTAAGTTATGCAGATGAACCACATGAATATATCCAGTAAAATATTTGTGAATGGAATGACATGAAGACTGAGATTTGTTTTAAGACAATAAGGGAAGACGGAAAGAGAGCGGACAGAAAAAAACTAGACTGGTTGACAATTATTAAAACTGGGTAATGAGAATATAAAGGCTCGTTACACTCGTCTCCCTACCTTATAAGGTATTTTAAATTGCAACATTACCGTGTGACAATCCTCCAGGATTCCACGGGTCCAGGGCCTGAGCCCCCGAGGGAAGCAGCTCTGTCTGGGCCCTCCTCCAGCTGGACCCAGGAGTGGGGTGGCCCTCTCTGGGGAGATGGACCCCCGCGCTGCCCCCTCCCCATCCCCCCACGGCCCCCTCCTCTCCAGCGCCCCTCACTTGTGTTTGAAGTCCTCAACGAGATCCTGCACATTCCGCAGCTCGGAGTCCAGCCTCCCCCGCTCGCTCTGGAGGTTGTCCAGCTGCCTGCGCAGGATGCTGATGTAGTTCTCGAAGAGGGGCTCCAGGTTTCTCCTGGTGACGCCCGAGTTCTGGCCCTGCTCCTGCAGCAGCGCCCACTTGGTCTCCAGCACCTGGTTCTGCTGCTCCAGGAACCGCACCTGAGCCAGAGCAGGACGTGTGGGCGGTTCCATCCCCCGGCCCCAGGAGAGACCAAGGACCAGGCTCACGATCACCAACTAGGACATCACAGGCTGGCATGGGGCCTACACCTCGCTGTAGGGAGGAGTTCCTGAGGGAAAAATCTCTGCCGGAAACGACAGTCTTATCCAATGGCCAGGACTCGAAAGAGTTAATAAGCATAAAAGCCCCAGCTCAGTCATTTACTGGTTGGTGACCATCGAGTCACCTCTTGCTGGGTCTCCCTTTCTCACTTGTCCTGGGCAAACCAGTTTAGGTCAATGTTTCTGAACCCAAATTCTATACCAAAATCAACTTTAAAAAATGCAAATACATATACAGTATATGTGCATATGTGTGTACATATGGATATATACAAACCTTCATACAGAGACAGAGAAAGAAAGAAAAGGTGACAAAAATGCTAAAAATTGATGAATCTGGATGAAAGGATATATAGGAATGTATTATCCTATGACCGCGACTTTTCTGTAAAATTGACTTCTCATTTTTATTTTTTTAAACACATATTTATTTATTTATTTTTGTCTTTTTGCCTTATCTAGGGCCACACCCGCGGCATATGGAGGTTCCCAGGCTAGGGGTCTAACAGAAGCTGTAGCTGCCGGCCTTCGCCACAGCCACAGCAACGTGGGATCTGAGCCGCATCTGCAGCCTACACCACAGCTCACAGCAATGCCGGATCCTTAACCCACTGAGCAAGGCCAGGGATCGAACCCGCAACCTCATGGTTCCTAGTCTGATTCATTAACCACTAAGCCACAACGGGAACTCCGACTTTTCATTTTTAAAATCTGCATATCCAGCCCTATCTCTAGACTCAGAAGGGGTTTCAGGGCGTGGGTTTAATAGGCCCCAGGGAGGTTCTCCACCCAGCCGGGGTTCCAAGAAACCAGACACGGACGACTTGTCAAGCCTCCAGCTCCCAGGCCGTGATTCTGAGAGCCTGAGAGGGGCTTTTGCCTGTCTGACCTCTGGGACAGTCCCACAGAAGAACCATAAGTCACTAGGGGAGAAGGTGATGAAGTGGGTGGAACAGCTTGCTTCACCCTTTGCCATCCAGCCTCTCACCTGGCACAGCAGCCCAGCGCTCACCTGGCCCCGGGCACCAGGCAGCAGCTGCACCTGCCACAAGCAGCAGCAAGACCTCTTCACGCCATCTGCGTCCCAGGCCCACCTCTGCCTCCAAGGGCTTGTCTGATCCTGGGCAAGTCATTCAACCTCTCCAGACCTCAGTTTCCTTGACAGTGTACACACTACCACCTAGACTGATTTTTCCTGGGACACTGGGGGTATCAGCTCAGAAAGGGGACATGAATGTGCTTTGGGAACACACAAATCACTGAGCCGAGGTTGATCATCCACCAAGATTTCCCTCACAAGTTCCCACGGCCAGAGGGCTGGGGATAGAGGCAGACGGTGCAACAGAGTAGACCTGGAAATGTCAGCGTTCAGGCCAAGAGCTGCCCTAGTTGGTCTGAGGGCCAGAGAAGAAGTCGATCTGGGACAGATCAAATGGCAAAGCCCAGGCGTGCTGACCTGGTGACCACAGCCCTCGCAGTCCACCCCAAACTGAGCTTCTTGGCTGGAACATCAGGGAAGAATCGGAGGAGTGAGAAGGACACCCCCACCCCTCACCAGGACCCCCGCCAGCACCATCAATGGTGTCCTGATCACATCTTCATCCTTAGACCTCCTCCAAACTAAGAGACCAGAAAACAGATGGGGCTCCTTGGGGACCTGACCCTTGAGCCAGAGTCCCCAGCAATAAAACGAAAAGTGGCAGTAAGGGCCACCCCACAAAGACAATCCACTATTTCACTGTGAGATAAGGCTACTGTGTAACCCCATTAGTGATAAAATAAGAAAGGCTGCAACATGGTCAGGCTGGGATAGGCCAACAGGCCTCATGAGTGGACTTGAGATTCCTCACCAATGACAATAAAGACTGTCCAGCCACGCGGGTCCAGGCATCCCAGGCCCAGGCCAGAAGCGCTCCCAGAGTCCTTCCATCAGTGCCCACCCCAGGGCACACGGGCTGTAACAGCCCAGCCCAGCCCACCCTCTCTTAGGGCTCGGGCTGGCACTGCACGGCCCTCCCTGCCTCCTCCCACCTCGGCCCACCTTGTCGATGAAGGAGGCGAACTTGTTGTTGAGGGTCTTGATCTGCTCCCGCTCCTGCACGCGCACCCGCTGGATCTCCGGGTCAATTTCCACATTGAGGGGGGTCAGCAGGCTCTGGTTGACCGTGACCTGCTGGATGCCTCCAGGAGGACAGGCCGGCCCGAACGTCTGCCTGCCGGCCCCCAGGCCCATATAGACACCCCCGCCGAGGCCAAAGCCCCCCAGCTTCCGCCCTGACGAGGCCCCTCCAGCCACACTGACAGAGATGCTCTTACTGCCCCCCAAGTTGTAGAGGCTCCGGCTGCCGAAGCCACCCGCGCCGGAGCCACAGTGGGCACCCCTGCCGCTGCCACTGCTCCGGGACACCGTCACCGCGCTGAAGCTGGTGTGCGCCCTGGACCCACCCCCTCCGCTGGCAGAGTTGGAGCTGAAGCCCCCTTTGGTGGCGTAGGTCTGCCGAGACACGGAGGACCTCATGGCTGCAGAGGGGCTGGAGCGCAGGCTGGCAGAGCTGGGAGCGAGCAAAGTGAGCTGCTGGGCCGCTGATGGGCTTTTTATCTTTTCCCAATTGGGCTGGCTCCTGGGCTCCAGACACTCCTGCCCCATTGCCCCAGGCAGAGGGGGGGGGCCCGTGGGCAGGGCGTGTCCCTCTCCCACAGCGGGAGGGGGGGCTGCTCCCATTAGGGCCTGGGCTCCAGAGCTGTGGCTAAGCCGAGACCGTGGGGGGCAGGACGCCACCTTCTTCTCCCCGTCCCGGGGTGCTCCTGACTTGGAACAGGATGATGCGGGCTCCCAAGGCCACGCCCACCACCCAGTGGCTGGCTGGTCTCCTCCCACCTAGCCCTGGTGGCCGCCGTCAATGGGGCTCTGTTCTGGCTTTTGTCACAGGCCCCGTGGTAAGCCAAGGCCCCGGGGCCCGGGGCTGTGCAGGTGGTGAGGGAGGGAGTGTTGGGCAATGGGCTGTGGCAAGGGTGCCCAGGCCTACTCCCTTCCCAGCCTCCCAGCCCACGGCCTCCGGGTCCCAGGGACAGGGCACAGGCGACAGAGTGGGGTGGGGGCCATCTGTTCTTCGCTCATACGCTGGCAGACTGTCTCCCCAGTGGAGATCCTGCACTGGGCAAAGTGGATACGAGGACAGAAAGAGGGTCCCTGGCCAGCCCTGGGGCCTGGGCACTTGAGGAGGAGGCAGGGGGGCCTGGGTGCCTCGGGTGGTGCCTAGAGCCCGGAGGTGAGGGGGGCAAAGCATGCTCTTTGGGGGGCTGAGGGGAGACAGGGGACTTCAACCATGGCCTGAGCCCCCCACCCTCAGCCCCCTGGCAGGGTCTCCCTGGAAGGGCCCGGCCACTTTGAAAGTACCCGGAAGTGGGCGGAGGACACGCCCCATCGTGACCGGACAAAGGTACAGATCCAAGAAGTAAGTGTCCGGAGTGCCCGTCGTGGCTCAGCGGTTAACGAATCCAGCTAGGAACCATGAGGCTGTGGGTTCGATCCCTGGCCTTGCTCAGTGGGTTAAGGATCCAGCACTGCTGTGAGCTGTGGTGTAAGTTGCAGATGCGGCTTGGATCCCGTGTTGCTGTGGCTGTGGTGTAGGCTGGTGGCTACAGCTCCTGTTAGACCCCTAGTCTGGGAATCTCCATATGCCTAAAAAAACAAAAATAATAATAATAATAATAATAATAATAATACCCGGAGTTAGGACACCAAGCATTTGGGGTGGCTGGGAGATGAATCCCCACTGAGCTGTGTGTCCTCGGGCAACACTCAACCTCTCTGGTCCTCCTCACCCAGGCCTATAATCAGGGCCCACCAGGGAAGTCCTTTCAAAAAGCACTGTTCCCACCATCCCAGGACTGAGCCATCACTTCCCACTGACCTTTGTCTCCTATCCCCGAGGCTGTAATCACTTTCTCAGCTTCTCTTATCTCTCCGCAGGGGGTGTGGGAGGGGGAAACAGTGTCGCTTTGGCCCCCCACCCCCACCCCAGGGGCAAGGGAGTGATATCAGCCGTCTGAGTCAGACCCCACCAAGGTGGTGGGAGTAGAGTCGGCTGCAAACACACCCTCCACCCCTCCCCGGAGACTGACACCCTCCAATATTTACCTGGTGCTCTGTGCCAGGCTTTGTGCCGGGAGGTGGGGACAGCCGCGCAGGCAGCCTGCTCTCACAGTTAACTGATTGGAGACAGCCTCAGTTCTACCCAAGCAGGACAGCTCAGCAGTCCCAGCCCAGCCAGCATGGGCACCACGGTGCCCCCTCTAGCCGACTCTTGGCTCCGCCTTCCTGCCGGACGCCCAAACTCAGACCATCTTTCTGCAGTCAAGGAACCACGGTTCCCTCTGCTACTTGGACCAAGGGCCTCCATCTCTGGAGATCTTCTCTTGTCCAGGGTCCCTCCCTGCGCAGGACAAGCAGCAGAGGGGACAGAGTGCTGCTGCTGCTGCTGTAGAAGGGATGAAGGCGAGACAGCCAGTGGCATCGATGTGCACCCAACATGGGCAGGGCTGGGTGCTGAGCAATAGGAAAGATGCCTCAGTGAAAAAAACAGCCAGTGCCCTTGAGGAGCCCCATCCAGGGCAGGGCTTTCTCACCTTGTTTGATTGATTGTTACAGTCGGCATTTATTGAGCGCTTCCTATAAGGCAGACACTTCCACGAAATCACGCATCCGGTCTCCGCGCCGGGGACGCTCTGTTGCATCCGTCCCGCCCCAGAGCCATGCACGGACCTCCCTGACCCCTGCGGGCGGCTCCCTGGCTCTCTGGCTTCTGGAAGTGGAAGTTGGTCAAGGTGGGGACACTAGCAGGAGATTTGGGAGAGAAGGGGGTTCTTTTTTCCCGGCCCCCTCCCCGCTCATGGGGTGGCTGCCTTCCACGATTACAGCTTCTCCCCGTCCCTATCACCCGGGCAGTCATCCACTCCTCCTCCTGTCTCTTCAGCTCCATGCCCTGCCACCACCTCGTCTTGATATTCCTGGCACTGTCCCTCTTTAGCTCCGAAAGTCCTACGCTCTGGGAAAACCCTCGTACCTAGATAAACCAGAGGTTGGCAACTGCTGCCACTGCTGCCTGCCTCTGGCCTCTTTGTCGCATGTTGGTGCCCTTAGCCACGACTTCACCTCTGCAAGGAAACTTTTCATTGAAATTCACATGGCTGAACTATTTTGGGTGAAACAGTTTCCCTCTGGGACGCTGAATGGTCCCGTCCCCACGTGGCCCTGTGAGGTAGGTATTACTACTAATGTCTTTTCACAGGCTGAGAAACCGAAGCATGGAGAGGTCAAGTACTTGGTCAAAGTCATGGCACCAGTAAATCCAGTAAATGGCAGAGCCAGACTTCAGCCCAGGGAGCCAACTCCAGGGCCGCGTGCTCACCATTCATGTCTCACTCACTGAAGGCACAGGCTGAAAAACTCCTTATTGGCTACTTTTGATGGAATTGGTCTGAGAAAAGGGCTGGCCCCTAAAGCAGGGGGCAGTGGTGTGAACTCAAGCATGTCCGGCCATGGCATTGGGAGTTGACCAGATGGAGAGGGAGAAGAGGGAAGGAGGGGTACAGGAGCCGATGAGCTGCCGGGGGGAGGGGGAATGACCCCCCCCATCCTCCCAGCACCTGTCGCTGGTGTCCACACTCCTGACTTCCAGCAAAACTTCCTGCAGAAGAGGAAAGGAGAAGTGTCCAGTGTCATGTTGGACAGGCCCAGTGATAGGATGAGAGCCAAGGGGCAGGAGGGTGGGGCATAGTTCCAAACCCAAGTCTCCATCAAGTCCCTAAGCACAAGCTGAGCTGCTGATCCCCATTCTGGGAGCAGGAGAAGAACCTGCCCAGAGGTCCCAGGCTAGGAGTGAAGCTGGCTTGCAGACCAAAACTAGATAGAAACAGAGCCAAGGACAGCAATAGGTGTGGCCAGGCCATGCTGGGGATAAGAAGGATCTGGCATATTCTGACATGGGAAATTGGGAAAGGTTTCCGGGGAGAGGAAAACTGGGAAGAAGGAGGAACGGGGATGAAAGGGGCTGTCCTGGGTCAGGAATCAAGCCTGTTGTGGACAGTTAACCAGAGAGCAAGCTATAAGAGATACTAAAACATCAGGGGAGATGGAGGAGACAGACGACATCTCAGGGAGCATAGTGAAGCCAGAAGGAATCCCCTGATGAGCTTATTGGGGTGCAGATTGAGATGCCCACAGGGCCCATGCAAACAACCAGAGATTTTCCACAAATTGCTGCATAGCTCCGGTTTTGCTGGGTTAGCTGTGCAAGCCTGGGGCAGAGCAGAATTGCTGGAAGAGTGGCAGAGAAGCTGCATATTGCCCAACAGAACCTTCATCTCTGCCCTTCAGCCTGTCCTCTAAATGCCCTTTGAACACATATTTGAGGCTACGGCTTAGCATCTGTGCTGAATTGTTAACCTGCCCAGGGGCACCCTTGTCCAGAAGTCCAGGTTAAAGCTCAGAGGTGAGAGCTGGGGGTGAGGTGACAAGAGCCAGGCTTGCCATCCTGGATAGAGCTGGAGCCAGGGCATCACTCGGAGGGGACTAGAAAAAGGGACAGGACACAAAAGGACCTCACCATAAATGCCCATGTCCCAACCCAGGATGTCTGAACTAGCTGCAGGAGGCCAGCCTCTGACTCTGGAAATCAAGGGCTCCCAGAAGGAAGATCTGGCTCTCAAGATGGGAGGGGTTATGCCACAGACACCAGAAAGAAGGGGTGAGAGAGACACAGGAGGAGGGCAAAATGGGTTTGATCTTATTTGCCAGAGTAGTCCCAGTCCTGGCACCCTGACTCGACTATAATTTGCACTTAATAAAACTGATGAGCAGGAGGGAGCAGTGGACGGGGAAGAGAGAGAAAGGAAGACACACCTCAGGGAGAACTGAGTATTGCTTTATTTCACAGGAAATACATGGAGAGAAATACAGACATGGAGGCCTAAAGGCAGGTGAAGAGGACAAGGGTGGTGCCCCTTGGTTCCAGCCCCTAGGCTCTGGTCGGTGACCTCAGGCCTCTCCCTTGGGATGGGGCTGCTGTCTGGCCTAGGCCAACCAGGAGAGGACCAATGAGGCTGACTGGCTGGAGGACGGGGCTGTGCAGCAGACAAATGACACAAATCAGTATGCAGAGCAAGGCCAGACTGGGCAAGCATTCGGGACAGCAGGCAGGCATTTCCTGATTCACTTCTGCAGAGTCCCCTGTGGCCTGGCTCGGGCTGTGGGCCGCAGACACAGAGCTGGCCACGCAGGGTTGGGTGTGATGAGGGTGGGAACAGAGCTGAGAGGACTCAGGAAGGTAGGGGCGGGGGAACGAGTGGCCCCTGGGTCACTCAATATATGGTGGACGTTTTCAGGCTTGATTCCACCGTCTTCTTCAGGATGGTACGAGAGGTGGTTCTGGTGCTGGAGCTGGAGCTGGAGCTGGACACAGAGCTGGCACCCAAAACAGGGCTCTGCGCAGAGCCCAGGATGACTTTGGAGCCCTTGGTCGCAATCCTGGAGCCCCCAGTCACAATGCTGGAGCCTCCGGTCACGATACCTGAGCCCCCAGTCACGACGCTGGAGCCTCCGGTCACAATGCTGGAACAGCTGGACTCGAAGCTGCCTTTCCCCGCTCCGAGGCCACAAGTGCCCACAAGACCACCATCTGCTCCTCCAGGCACAGTGACGCTGCCTCCTCCAATGGCTGCTAAGAAAGGCACCAGGGTCACAGCTGAGTCCTCAACTCTCCGTGGGCACCCCTGTCCCGAAGTCCCCTGATACTCACAGACAGTGACCTGACTGGTGCATTCCCCAGACATCCTGGGGGGAAAAAGACAAGAGGAAGAAACGCTAAAAAGGGCAGCAGAGAATGTGTCCCCAGGTGCTTTTTAAGCCTCTTAGAGAAGCTCACCACCCTCTGAACAGATAAACTGCCCAGCCCCAATTTTAAGTTCCTCCCAGCAGGATGAGTGGCCCTCGGTGGCTCAGAGTGTCGGGACACCTCTCAGCATCAACCAGGATAAAGAGAGGGCTGTGCTGGCCTTGCATCCTCCTTCCCGACCTCGGCCCATGCCCCCAGGACCCTCTGACCGGCCCCCACCGGCTCTCCTCGCCCTCCAGCAGCCTGCGGTAGGCGGCGATCTCCACGTCCAGGGACAGCTTCAAGCTCATCAGCTCCTGGTACTCGCGCAGCAGCCGCGCCAGGTCCTGCTTGGCGGTTCTCAGAGCGGCCTCCAGCTCGGCCAGCTTGGCCTGAGCATCCTTGACGGCCAGTTCACCACGCTGCTCGGCACTGGCCACGGCAGCCTGCAAGTTGGTGTTCTGGAAGAGCATGGAAAGGAGGGAGGAAGTAAACCCAACGCAGGTTCCCAAAGCACCTACTGTGGATATAACTTAAAGGCTGGAGTTCCCATCGTGGCGCAGCGGAAACGAATCCGACTAGGAACCATGAGATTGCGGGTTCGATCCCTGGCCTCACTCAGTGGGTTAACGATCCAACGTTGCCATGAGCTGTGGTGTGGCTTGCAGACGAGGCTCGGATCCCACGTTGCTATGGCTGTGGTTTAGGCCGGCGGCTACAGCTCCTGTTAGACCCCTAGCCTGGGAACCTCCATATGCCACAGGTGCAGCCATAAAACGACAAAGAAAAAAAAAAGGGAAAGGGAGGAAGGGAGGAAAGGAGGAAGGGAGGAAGGGAGGAAGGAAGGAAGGAAGGGAGAATGAATTAATCTTCTCTCCGAAGAGCCAAAAGCGGCAAAATGTGCATGTGGACATAGAACGCAGCATCAGGGCTGGGGCCGGGGTTAGCAGCCCAGAGCCCATGTAGCTGGAATCCCCGAGAGGAGAGCTGACCTCCTCTGAAACGGGGCTTGGGGTTCTCTCCGCCCCAAATCAGCCAAAGCTCCAGCCACACCCAGCAGCGACCTCAGCACAAAGGCAGTGAGACTGAGGGCTTGGGGGCTCCAGGACCCTTGCCTGCTTCTTGAGGTTCTCAATCTGACTCTGCAGCTTCTGAACTGCCTGCTGCAGCTGCGTGATCTGGACTTTGGTTTCCTTCATGCTGTCGCCGTGAAGCTGGGCAAACACCTGAAGCTCCTGGTACTAAGGGGCGGACAGAAGGGACACTGTCAGTGGAAAGGACCTCACCTTTGACCTCAAGTGCATGAGGAAGCCCATGGCCCCAGTTCTTGACCTCCTCCCACCTTCATTTGGGATGCAAGATAAACGCTGAGACCAGGATGTGGTGGGGTTGGTTGCAGAAGTCCAGGCCTGTCTCCCACAGGTTGTACGCACAGCCCCCCGCTCTGGAGACGGAAAGTGGTGCCCACCCAGCCCTGGGATGTCCAGGAGGCTATCAAAACAGCCCCAGTGGGGCCGAGGTGGACAACCAGCATGGGGACCAGCAGAAAGCCCCAGCCTTTTCCAGCGTGATGCTTGCCCCCGGCACCTTGGTCTGGTACAGCATCTCTGCCTCGGCTTTGCTGGTCCGGGTGATCTTCTCATACCGGGCACGGACCTCGGCGATGATGTCTCTGAAGTCCAGGCAGCGGTTGTTGTCCATGGACAACACCACGGACGTGTCGCCAGCCTGAGTCTGCAGCTGGCCCAGCTCCTGTGGGGAAACTGACTCGCGTATGCCGCCCCACCCGCAGCCCGATTCCTCTCCCCGTGGGGCCCCGGGCGGGTGGACAGAGTGCCTGACTTCCTGCCCCCAGCTCACTTGGCTGCAAGCCCTCATTTGCATCTTAGGTGACACTGAGCACACCCTGCTCTCTGCAGGGCTGTGTCCTTATCTGGAAGTGAGGGCTGTCCAATGACCCCTGGACATTAAAAGAAAATGTTCTGCAGGACCCCCAAATCACCTGGTCCCCATCACTCCTGTGATCTCCCACCACAGCCCCCTCCCTCCCGCTCCCACCTCTCCAGCCACAGTGGCCTCCTTGCACTTGCTCAAAGACACCAGCTCCCTCTGCCTGGGATCTCGGATGCCCCGCTGTGGGGCTAGCTTCCTTGCCTCCTTCAGATCTTTGCTCAAATTGTATTTTCTAAATAAGATCACCCCTGGAGTTCCCGTTGTGGCACAGCGGTTAACGAATCCAACCAGGAACCAGGAGGTTGCGGATTCGATCCCTGGCCTTGCTCAGTGGGTTGAGGATCTGTTGTTGCCGTGAGCCGTGGTGTAGGTTGCAGATGCGGCTCCGATCTGGCGTTGCTGTGGCTGTGGCGCAGGCCGGCAGCTAGAGCTCCAATTAGACCCCTAGTCTGGGAACCTCCATATGCCACGGGTGCGGCCCTAAAAAGACAAAGGACTAAATAAATAAATAAATAAGGTCACCCCGACCACCCTATTTGAAACTGCCACCTTCCCTCCCCGCCCCCACGTTCCCAATCCTATTTTCCCTATTCTAATTTTCCTTTTTTTCCATAACACCTTCTAACATACTTCATAGTTTGTGTGTTTCCTGGGTCTATTGCTTATTGTCTGTCTCCCAGTGGAAAGCAAGCTTCGTGATTTTGGTCTGGTTATTCCAAATACCTCCCCAATATCTAGCGATTCAGGTGGTCCGTTCTCAGCAACTGTTTGTCAAATGACTGAAAGACCAGTGTCTGAGTCACCCGAACCGGGCTCCACCTCCCGGCCACGCAACCACAGCCTCAGGAAGCTTGTCCATCCTGCCCCCTTCCCTCACTCCCTCAGGCCCTTGGCTTATCATCACTTCCGCCCTCGGCAGGGCCTCACTTCTTCGTAGAGACGCCTCAAGAAGCAGATGTACTCTTGCAGAGCTTCCAGCTTGCCTTCCAACTCCATCTTGCTCAGGAAAACCCTGTCCACATCCTGAAGGCAGGAAGACAGAAACATGTAGCCCCGCTCCCTCTTTGTGGGCCCCACTGTGGCTCGGGAGTTCTGCTCACAAAATGCAACACCTCCCCCCCGACGGCCATCTCCGGAGACCCATCCCTTCCTTCTCCAGCCTCGCCCTGCCCTGCTCTCTCTTTGACCTGAGAGTGACCCACGCTACCGTCAGGAAGCCTTCCCTGATTCATCCCAACCAGTTCTGCTTCTTCCACTCCCTCTCCTGCAGCGACACCCAGAACTCATCACATAGTCCCTCAAAAGGATGTTGTCTGGGGTCCCTGTGTCTGCATAGATGTCCCATTTCCCCAGACGGTCCCCTGCAGGCAGCATGACAGCATGTCACGCCTGAGGAGTTCGCACCCTCTACCCCCTCAGCCCAGGACTGGGCTCTGTGCACGATGGATGTTCGGGACCCAGCAGAGCAGCTGATTCCCACCCTCACCTTTTTGAGGACCACAAAGTCATTCTCCAGCGTGGCGTGCCTGAGGGCTTCCCGCTCATATCTGCCAAGTAAGCACAGAAGGACGCTGCCTGGGGTGCGGAGCTCAGAGCCCATGGCCCCTCTCCAAGCGTGACCTCCCTGAAAAGGCCACTCTGTCTTTTTTTTTTTTTTTTTTTTTTTTTGCTTTTTTAGGGCTGCACCCGTGGCATGTGGAGGTTCCCAGGCTAGGGGTCTACTCAGAGCTACAGCTGCCAGCCTTCGCCACAGCCACAGCAACGCGGGATCTGAGCCACATCTGCAACTTACACCACAGCTCACGGCAACGCCAGATCCTTAACCCACTGAGCAAGGCCACGGATCGAATCCGCAACCTCGTGGTTCCTGGTCGGATTCATTAACCGCTGCGCCAGGACAGGAACTCTGGCTACTCTGCCTTTAGATGCTCCAAAGCAGGACGCACCGCCAGCCAGCTCCTCTGTTCTTCCACCAGGAAGTCCTGTCATGTCCTACATTCCAGTTCTCTCTTTCAGCCCAGGCCCCACGTAATGACACAGGCCCCTTTGCTTCACACGGATAAGGTATATTCAATCCATTCTTCTCATTTACCACTCAGAATCTTCATCTGATGCAGGCATTTTATCAAAAAGATTTTGGATTTTTTTGTTTCCTTTTTAGGGCCACATTCACGGCATATGGACGTTCCCAGGCTAGGGGTCAAATAGGAGCTACAGCTGCCAGCCTGCACCACAGCCACAGCAATGCCAGATCTGAGCCTCATCTGGGACCCACAACACAGCTCACAGCAACGCCAGATCCTTAACCCACTGAGCGAGGCCAGGGATCAAACCTGCATCCTCATGGATACTACTTGGATTCCTAACCCACTGAGCCACAATGGGAACTCTCAAGATTTTGGATTTTATTCAAAGAGGTCACATGATGCACCTAAGTCACAGATAATTAGGTGGCCCAAAGAGATCTAAAGCCAGGTACCCCGACCCCGGCCCTGGGCTTCTTCAGGGCCTGCTCCAGCTGGCACCCCATCCCTGCAGCGGCTCTGGGAGGTAAGAAAGGCAGGTAGCATTTTCCCAGACAGGGAAGCCGAGGCTTGCCCACAGCTCCATGCTCTCCCTTGCTCACAGTCGCCAAAAACTAAAGCCTCCTATTGGTCCAGGGCTCCCTCCATACCAACAGGTGACCTGAGGGGGAACCCAGAACCACGGCCTCGCTGTGAATCATGCCACGGGCCTGGGGGTGGCCCCACTCAACGGATTCCCTTCCACCTCGGAGACCAGAGAATATCTGAGTCACTTTAGCCCACAGCCTGCTCAACAGGAATTTCTTGAGAAAAAACCCACAGAGACATTGTTTAAACAAGCTCCTCCCACCCTTGACCAGAAGCATGGCCATCGTAGCTGGGTTAGAAGCGAAGCTCTCCAGGCCTGAGCACCAGCGGCTGCAGGGGCCTCTTACCAGCAGCGGGCGGGGCACCCTGAGCATCAGAGGGAATTGGGGGGGGGTGTCATGTGACTCTGGGAGCTCAGCAATCAGAGACCCTCCCACAGACAGCCTGATCCAAGCCCTCCCCGTCCCCCACCCAGGCCCCACGGGGATGCGGCCGTTTGCCTACTTGGCCTTATACTCTTCCTCCTGGTCCTGGCAGGACTTCAGCTCGGCATCCAGAGCCCCTCGTTCTCTCTGCAGCAGCTCCAGCCGCTTCCTGAGCTGGGCCACGTGGGCCTCGAAGAAAGATTCCAGGCCCTGGGGACTGTCATTCACCCCCTGCTGCTGCAGCAAATGCCACTTGGTCTCCAGGACTTGGTTCTGCTGCTCCAGGAACCGAACCTGCAGCCCAAGCAGAGGGTCCCTGAGGCTCCTGCCAGACTCCCTGGGCACAGCCCCTGGGGAGGAAAGCCTCAGCCATCCTCCAGCCAGTCTGGAGCCTTTTAGGCCTTTAATAATATTCGCCGACACACACAATGAATTACGGTAACATTTTTATAAAGGGGATTTCAAAACACTTATTAAACAGACCCTCAGAACCCAGAGAGACTCCAGTGAGATCACTTCATGGACACAGAAGCAATAGAAAAATAGTTGGGGAGTTCCCATCGTGGCTCAGTGGTTAATGAATCCGACTAGGAACCATGAGGTTGCGGGTTCGATACCTGGCCTTGCTCAGTGGGTTAAGGATCCGGCGTTGCCGTGAGCTGTGGTGTAGGTTGCAGACGCGGCTTGGATTTGGCATTGCTGTGGCTGTGGTGTAGGCCAGCGGCTACAGCTCCTGTTAGACCCCTAGCCTGAGAATCTCCATATGCCGAGAGTGCGGCCCTAGAGAAGGCAAAAAGACAAAAAAAAAAAGAAAAGGAAAGGAAAAATAGTAGGAAACCAGACGTCCCCCTTCCTCGGTCCATCAACACACTTCCACCCAGGGAGGCCCAGAGACAGGGGCTCAGCGGGGCGGACCCTCACCTTGTCAATGAAACAGGCAAACTGGTTGTTGAGAGTTCTGATCTGTTGGGTCTCCCGCGTCTGAACCACCTGGAACTGGGGATCGATCTCCATCTTCAGTGGGGCCAGCAGATTCTGGTTGACGGTCACTTTCTGGATGCCTCCCCGAGGGCACAGGGAAAGCCCAGGCCCGCCGCTCCGCTCCCCGAACCGCAGCCCCAGCCTTCCCCTGGACCCCCAGGCCCTCCCACGGGAGCCTCCTCGGCAGCCCCTGAAGGAACCGAGGCTCCTGCTGCTGAAGCCGCGCCTGCCTCGGTCCCCGCCGCGAGCGGAGCAGGCCGAGCTAGCACTGAAGCCCCTCTGGGCCCGGCAGGGAGAGAGAGACATGGCAGACACTGACGGTCACACAGCTACAGAGGAGTTCCAGAGGATCGCCAAGGTGTGTGAGTTCCTGCCCCGAGGCCCCGGCACGAGACTTTTATCCCCTCCCGTGCTGGGGCAGGGCCTTGGAGAGCCAGATGCTCTTGTCCTGACTGTGTCTGTCACCGGCTCCGGCTGACCTCTTCTGACACGCCTGGGGAAGAGGTGCCTGGCACGTGCAGAGCCCGAGGAAGATCCCCAGAGCCTGCCCTCGGAGGACCCAGGCTGTGGGAGGGATGGCCACGTCCCCAAGACCAGGAAGCAACCCAAGACCGGGTCTTCAGTGCTGGGGGATGGGGAGGGATGGCCCTGAGTGGACTCAGTGAGGATCAATCAAGGAAGGCTTCCTGGAGGAGGAGACAGGGAAGAAAGAAGGCACATTCAAGAGGAGAAAAAGATGGAGGGAGCCCCAGGGGAGCCCCTGAGCCCCGGCAGCTGCTGGACAGAGGCGTGAAACTTCTCCAGGGAGGATCTACACACGAGAGCAGGAGGAGGAAGGCACTTTGCAGCACTGGAGAAGCCAGGAGGCTAATAGAGGTGGTGTTGTCATCACTGGCTAAAAGACACTCCAGCATTTGGAAATGAAACAGAAAAACAGGGTATCCGAGTCCCTCTGCTTGCCCAACCCAGCAATCATCCATGAGGCGCTACCCCACTCAGACCAGGCATCTCCATCCCGGATCGCGGCGAATGGAGCATTTCTAAGCCTAGCCTGTGTCCCTTCCACAAACATGCAGTGCCAGGCCCGTGCACATGCGCCCGGCACTTGCGTCTGTCAGGTTGCACATCAGAGGCTCTGGAGCTCTAAAATACAACGTGCATTTAGAAACATACTCCCCAGAGTTCCCGTCATGGCTCAGCGGTAACGACCCCAAGTAGCATCCATGAGGACGCAAAGCTCAGAGCTCCCTTCGTGGCTCAGTGGTTAACGAATCCAGCTAAGAACCATGAGGTTGCGGGTTCCATCCCTGGCCTCGCTCAGTGGGTTAAGGATCCGGCGTTGCTGAGAGCTGTGGTGTAGGTTGCAGACGTGGCTTGGACCCTCCGTTGCTGTGGCTGTGCAGCTCTGATTTGACCCCTAGCCCAGGAACTACAATATACCGCAAGTGTGGCCCTAAAAGACAGAAGAAAAAGAAAAAAGAAAAGAAACATACTCCCCCCCAGGGAACTGGAAGCAGAAACAAGAGCTTTGGGGTCCCCACAGGATAGATTCTGTCCCTGCGCTGAGAGTCTGCTCACTGGAGGAGCCCCAGGGCCCATCGCTCAGCGGGACTCCCATCCAGTGGGGCACCCCTGCAGGGAGCCAGCCAGCCACCTCCCCTGATGCCCTCTGGCTGCTGGCAAGGAGGATTGGCAGCTCTGGTTGTTAGAAATTTCCAAAATTTCTTTTTTACATGGCGGGAGGGCTATTTTTCCCTGCCCTCCCCCCTACTTGCTTCCAGTCTGTTGCATCCGGAAGCCAGGACACCGGGGCCTTTGATAATACAGCTCAAAACCAAGACAAACAGACTCATCACAATAAACACGCAAGAGGTGAGCTAGGAGGAAGTCAGACCCGGCAACGCCAACACCCCGTGGATGCTCCGCCCCCAGACAACCGCGAGCGTGTCTCCTCTCCTTCCAGAGGATTAGAATCCCCTTCCTCCTTCCCCAGTCCCCGTCTGGCAGCACCCCGGAATGAAAAAAACAGACAGATGACGTCAAAGGGAAGAAGAAGCCGGGTCTTCTCTGGGAAGAACAAAGGAGAGCAAGGGAATTGAGGGCCCAGGTGAGCAAGAGGAGATGAGAAGAAAGATCCAATCAGAAATTCGGGGAGTTCCTGTCGTGGCTCAGTGGTTAACGAATCCGACTAGGAACCATGAGGTTGCGGGTTCGATCCCTGGCCTCACTCAGTGGGTTAAGGATTCGGCGTTGCCCGGTGAGCTGTGGCGTAGCTTACAGACGCGGCTCGGATCCCACGTTGCTGTGGCTGTGGTGTAGGCCGGCGGCTACAGCTCCGATTAGACCCCTAGCCTGGGAACCTCCATATGCCGCAGGGGCAGCCCTAGAAAAGCCAAAAAGAAAAAGAAAGAAAGAAATTCGGGGACACCAAGGGGAGAGGAGGCAGTGTGCAGCAGCCCCGGACTCTAGAAAGAGAATCTGGGAGTGGGTTGAATCCCGATGAGGACCCACCTCCCAACCCTACACCCTGGGGACCGCCTTGCAGAAGCAAGGAGGGCTGGGTGTCTTTCTCCCACTAATGTTCGTTCAGGAGAAAGGTCTCCGAGGGCTGGACTCCTCCACCCCTCTCCATCGGGACTGAGTGGGGAGGGCAGAGGTCACACTGGCAATGTGCTGGAATGTCCCCATATTTGCAATGTTATAGAATATTAGAGCTAAAGAGCTTCAAGGTCCTCTGGTCCGATGCCTTCATGTTACACTGAACGACTGAGGCGCCAAAGGTTGTAGGGCGGGGTGCAGAGACTGTACACCCTTGAGTAACCTAAGAGCTTGCATCAGATGACCTCTAAGCCTGCTTTGACCCATCATTCGTGGTTTGAGTGACTTGCTCAAGGCCACCCACACAGCAGGACAGGCTGGAGCCAGGGCTTCTACCCCACCCAGACCTCTGCCCCGTGGAGCAGCCCACTAACCAAATCTTACATCGTGACTCTGCAACGTCTGACAGGTCCGCCCCTCCGTCCAGCTCAGGGTCTGGCTTACACAAGGCATCCAGAAGTACTTGTTTAAGAGATGAATTCTTACCCATGACAGTTACACTCTGGGAACTTCTTGAATCTCTGAGTTCTCAAAAAGTCCTATAATATATGTTTTCCCCTATTAAAAAAAAAGGGGGGGTTTCCTGTTGTGGCTCAGGGGAAATGAACCCAACTAGTGTTCAGGAGGATGCGGGTTTGATCCGTGGCCTCGCTCACTGGGTTAAGGATCCAGCATTGCTGTGAGCTGTGGTGTAGGTCACAGACACAGCTGGGATCCCGAGTTGCTCTAGCTGTGGTGTAGGCCGGCAGCTGAAGCTCCAGTTTGACCGCTCGCTTGGGAACTTCCATATACGGCCAGTGTGACCCTAAAAATAGGGGAAAAATATTAGCGAGTTCCCTGGTGGCTCAATGGGTTGAGGATCCAGCATTGTCACTGCTGTGGCTCGGGTTGCTGCTATGATGTGTGTTCACTCTGGGGTCCAGGAACTTCCAATGTGCTCCCCCCAAAAAATCATGCAGTGTTGAAGAGAATAACAAAATGGTTTGGAGATTCGAATGCTAGGCCCCCCCCGGGGGCTGATGAGTTTTTCCTGTGCACAGAGGTGCACAAAGCGATCCTGGTCACGCAGCAGCAGCAAAACCACAAATGGCTCGAATTATGGACTTAATGTTAAACCCAGCACTTGAAGGTTCAGATGGGTTCTATCTAACAGGATCAGCGGTCCTCAACCACACTTCGCGCTACATTATCCCCGCCTACCCTGGGCCCAGCTTCGAGCATGCCCCTGGCCAGCACAGCTTCTTAAAGCTCCCAGGAGGCCCCTTCTCTTACTGACCCGCTCCAAGTTCACCCCTGGCCACAGCTATGACTCTTTAACCTCTTTCTTTCATTTTTTTTCTTTTTGTCTATTTAGGGCCCCACCTGCGGCATATGGAGGTTCCCAGGCTAGGGGTCGAATCAGAGCTGTAGATGCCGGCCTACGCCACAGCCACAGCAATGCATTTACACTGTAGCTTGTGGCAATACCAGATCCTTAACCCACTGAGCGGGGCCAGGGATCGAAACCACATCCTCATGGATACTAGTTGGGTTCTTAACCTGCTGAGCCACAACAGGAATTCCTTCAACCTCTTTCTCATTGCTCCCCAGCCTATTCTGTTTGTGCAGTGGATTTTTTTGACCCCAAAGCCATTTATTCACATTTATTCATTTACTCAGCAAAATATAATCGAGCTCCTCCTCTGTACCAGGGCCCGCGCTGAGAGTTAGGAATTTAGCAGCAAGGCCCAGCCTCTGCACCTAGAAAGCTTAGAGAAGAGTAGAGAAATAGCCAAAAGGTAATGAGGCAGGTATTTAATTGCAATTACGATAAGGAGAGAAAAGCACAGGGCATGAAAGAGGCCTAAACTCATTTATCCCCTAATTTACTCTCCAACATGCCAGGAATACTCCTGCCTCAGGGCCTTTGCACTCACCGTTCCCTCCTCCGCGAATGCTCCTTTCCGGATCCCTGCACAGCTAGAAGTCACCTTCTCCGGCTGCCCTAAGCCAAAACTGCTGCACTGAGGCCACCTCTCTGACACTTTTTAATCCCTTTCCCTGCTTTATCTCTTCCCACTTAGCACTTGGCACTTCCTAGCATGCTACATATTTTCATTTTGCTTGTCAATCTCCCGGCACTAGAATGTGAGCTCCACGAAGGCAGTGCTCTGGTCTCTTTGCTCCCTTCTGTACCCTTTGCATGTAGAACACTGCCTGACATACAGTAGATGCTCAATGAATACTTGTTAAATAAATGATTCCCCATGCAATTTCATCTCGTTGAGTTCCTTCCATCTTTTTACTTCCAGAGATCCTAGTCACTCCTAGTTCTATTCCCCAAAGCATCAATCACTCCCCACCCTATTCTGCAAGCTTAGGAACATGAAAATATGATTTTGTTATTGCCTGTGTGTGTGTGTGTGTGTGTGCTATTGAGCTTCTGCTATGGGTTAAACATTGAGCTAAATGATACAGGAGATCTAAGATGGATAAGGCCCCACCCCATCATGAAAGAATACCTGGTGCCATGGAGAATACACATATGAACACAGAATAGTGGGGAGATCCAAGAGAGAATTCCCTGGGTTGCAAGGAGCCATGTTGGTATAATAGTAGGGGATTCCTGGAGTTCCCTGGTGGCTCAGTGCAGTGGTTTAAGGATCCAGCATTGTCACTGCTGTGGCTCAGGTCACTGCTGTGGCATAGGTTTAACCCCTAGCCCAGGAATTTCTGCATGGTGTGAGTGCAGCCAAATAAAAACAAAACAAAAAAAAAAGAAAAAAAAACAGTAGGGGATTTCTTTTTTTCACCTTGCCCTATTGTCTTGGAGGAAAACAAGGACAGAGCCTTGTGGCACACCACCAAAAACACTCCCTCTTCAGTGTTACCTCCTCACAGTGCCCAAGTCCTTTGGAGTCTACACTCAGCTATTTAGGAATCTACCAGCTATACTTTCCTCTAAGAACTTGATATACAGTAAGACCTCTATCCTAACAACCTATAAAATAAGTACTACTATTACCACCGCCTTACAGAGGGAAGCAACGAGGGAACAAATAATTTTCCTAAGGTCACACGCAGCAAGTGGCAGAGCCAGGATGCGAACAGAGGTAGCTGGGGTCCAGAGTCTGCTCGTAAGCACCTCACTGTGCTCCTCTCAGGGACCTGGGAATGACAGTGTTGAAGGATACCTTAACCAAATGAAGCCCAGAGAGGTAGAATGACTTGCCCAAGGTCACACAGCAAATCCCAAAGTGAAACTCATTCTTCAACATCCACTCATGGTCAATATTAATTAAACACTATAGGTATCAGACACAATGCCAACCCAAGTTAACCGAAATTTAATGAGAGCCCCTGCCTTTGAGGCTTTTGCTGTCTGAAATGGAAGAGGGGGGTAAGTTCAACAAAGTGTCAGAGGGAGTTCCCGTTGTGGAGCAGCAGAAATGAATCTGACTAGGTACCCTGAGGTTGTGGGATCGATCCCTGGCCTTGCTCAGTGGGTTGAGGATCTGGCGTTGCCATGAGCTGTGGTGTAGGGCACAGACTTAGATCCTGCATGGCTATGGCTGTGGCTCAGGCCCGCGGCTGTAGCTCCGCTTTGACCCCTAGCCTGGGAAACTCCATATGCTGTGGGTGCGGCCCTCAAAAGAGAAACAAAATAGTGTTGGAGGCACCACTGTAGATGCATGTGCAGGCCTTGAGGATCTGGGCCTCATCTGGCGGCAGCAGCAGGTAGGCTTATTTTGGGCACGTCCAGGAAGAACAGAAGTCATCGCCTGGGGTCAAGGTGAGACGGGGCGACCCACACCCATTTGGGTCTTGCTGGTTTTTGCAGGAAAATGAAGGGGTTGCTGACTGTCCTGATGTTTGAGGGGAACTGTACAAAAAGGCCCAAGTGTCAGCACCTGCCTTAGTCAGCCTTCCCCCGACCTCTGCAGACAGCCCATGACTTCCCCTGATCTGGGCACCACGGGACCTTCCCTCAGCTCAGCCTTGACAGCTGAGAAACACATGCCAATTTCTGACCCAGAATCTCCCAAATATCCCAGACATCGGCCATTCACATTCAGCCTCCACCATCGTGCCATTTTGTGACGTCATACCGACTCATATGTACATGATAACTTTCTTTACACCGAATCTAAATCAGTGCCCTTTTTTCTTATCCTGACCCTAAGCAATAATGTCCTTGAAAATGAAGCTTGTGTGCGCTAGTTCTAATTTTTTCAATTCTTATTCAAATAATACATACCTATTAAAATGTAAAACATTCCTCTGTGTGCTGATGGCTTACACAGAACACAGATCAACCGTGACCCTTTTGGAAGCTCCCCAAAGCCAGTGAGGGCAAGGAGGGAGCAGCACCCATCGGATGTGGCCAGTTTCTATCCACAGGTGAGCCAAACTGCTGCCTCTGTGGCCTCTCTGTGCCCGGGTAATGAACCCCTAAAACCCATGGGGAGTCCATTCCCAAGACAGTGGAAGGATTTGCAAAGCTTTGCCTGGGAGCGCAGAATTTAAATGCATCTCCGTGTTCCAGGTTGAGGGTATGAATGAGGAGAGACAAGGCCACACTCTAACTCTGGAGTCATAACCATCTTCCACGTTGTACATCTTCCATGCATAACATACTTGTGTTTTACAAAGCACTTTTTAAAATTCTACAGAGGCACCCAATGTTCATAGCAGCACTGTTTACAACAGCCAATACAGGGAAGCAACCTAAATGTCCATCAACAGATGAATGGATAAAGAAGGTGTGGTACATATACACAATGGAATATGACTTAGCTGCGAAAAAGAATGAAATAATGTCATTTGCCACATGCATGAACCTAGAGATGATTGTACTAAGTGAAGTAAGTCAGAGAAAGACAGATATCATATGATATCACCTATATGTGGAATCTCAAAAATAATACAAATGAATCTATATGCAAAACAGAAACAGATTCATAGACATAGAAAACAACTTTATGGTTGCAAAAGGGGGAAGGATGAAACAGGATCTGGGATTAATATACACTCTACTGTATATAAAATAGATAACTAACAAGGTCCTACTTAATAGAACAGAGAATTATACTCAATATTTTGTAATAACCTAAAAGGGAAAACAATCTGAAAGAGAATAGATATATACGTATGCCCATATGTATTCATATACGTATAACTGAATCACTTTGCTATACACCTGAAATTAATGCAACATTCTAAATCAACTACAGTTCCATATTTTTTAAATTCTATCGAGGACCCTCTGAGTGTCAATCACTGTGCTGGGCCCTGTAGATCCTTCACCTTCTTTAATCTTCACCACAATCTGAGAAATGGGCATTATTCTTGTACACACCACTGATACAGAAGCAAAATCAACTGCTCAAGATTTCAAAGATGGGGAGTTCCCGTTGTGGCACAGCGGAAACGAATTCAACTAGGAACTGTGAGGTTGCCAGTTTGATCTCTGACCTCGCTCCGTGGGTTAAGGACCCGGCGTTGCCGTGACCTGTGGTATAGGTCGCAGGCATGGCTCAGATCCTGTGTTGCTGTGGCTGTGGTGTAGGCCGGCAGCTGTAGCTCTGATTCGACCCCTAGCCTGGGAACCTCCATATGCCACGGGTGCAGCCCTAAAAAAAAAAAAAAAAAGATTTCAAAGATGGGATTCAAAAAAAAAGAATTCCTGCTGTGGTGCAACAGGATCAGAGCTGTTTCTGCAGCTCCAGGATACAGGTTCCATCCCCGGCCCCAGACAGTGAGTTAAATGATCCAGCATTGCTACAGTAGCCACATAGGTCACAACTACAGCTAGGATCTGGTCCCAGGCCTGGGGAACTCCATATGCCATGGGGCAGCCAAAAAAGAAAAAAGAAAAAGATCTCAAAGACAGGAAGAGGACCAGCCAGGACGAGAACTCAGATCTTCCAAGTATCCTGTGGGCTTCTTGGGAAAGCTGCAGCCTCTCCCACCCCCGAGCCTCCTTCCTGCAACAGGCGTGTGTAGGTGTTTCTCTGGCCAAAAGAGAACCAGGAGCTTCCCCTTGGCTGGTCACTGGGGTGGCGGGGAGGGCACACGCCGGGCCCCAGGGCTGGGCAGCAGGTGCTGCTAGGTAACAGCTAGCTGTCAGCAGGGCTGGGAGAAGACAGCTCTGTTTTATAGCGTTTGCCATTTTCTAGGTTATAAATACTCGCACCATGACCGATTTCAAGATACCGGCATGATGTCCTTGACCTCAGAGTTAGGAAAACATGGACGCAATCGGCTCTCTGGGGTTTTCACGAGTTGGCTCCAACACACCACTGGCCGAGGGCCAGCAAGGGGATGGTCCCAGACTGTGGGAGCCGGGAACACACCTCTAGGAGCAAACTGATGGTGTCTAGGAGATGGAAGAGCGCTGGACTGAGAGAGAAGAGGCAGTGTTCGGAACAGAAAACCCGAGTTGAGAGCGCCGACTTGTCCATCAGACCCATCACGGAGCCACTGCCACGCTGACCCAATCAGACCCAATCAGGCTGAGCCAGTTGGGTACCCTGCTGCTAGTAACTGCTCCTGATTTGGCAAATATTTATAAAGACGTGTTACTAAGGACAGCCTCCTAACACCCCAGAGGGTGAAAGGCCCATGGGGTAACTTCTAGAGAAAAGTTGACATGATTCCTACAGCCCTGGGTAAAGAAGGTCAAGGCCCCTCAGGAGCTCCCTCCTGGGCTGGGAGATGGAGAAGGGGGATTTCCTGGACAAGCTCCCTGCCCCTCCTCAGCCCTTCTCACCAGCATCCCACCCACGGCTATCTGAGGAGCTAAGCCCTGGGTTTGAACCTTCTGCCTCCACCCCCAAGGAACCTCACAGCATTTTCTTTTTTTTTTCTTTTTTTTTTACTTTATTTTTTTAGTTTTTGCATTGTAGTTGGTTTACAGATTTCTGTCGGATTTTCCAACTGCACCGCATGGTGACCCAGTTACATGTACATATATGGATTTGTCACATGTGATTAGACATAGTTCCCCGTGCTATACAGTTGGATCTCCTTGCTTTTCCATCACCGAAGTGCTAGTTAACCCCATTCCCTCCCACCCCCTCCCCCACCCCCTTGGCAACCACAAGTCTGTTCCCCAAGTTCGTGATTTTCTTTTCTGTTGAGAGGTTCATTTGTGCAGTGTTTTAAACTCCAGTTATAAGAGATTTCATATGGCATCTGTCTTTCTCCTTCTGACTTGCTTCACTCAGTATGAGGGTCTCTAATTCCATCCATGTTGCTGCAAATGACATTATTTTATCCTTTTTATGGCTGAATAGTATTCCATCGTGTATATATACCACATCTTCCTAATCCAGTCATCTGTCGATGGACATTTGGGTTGTTTCCATGTCTTGGCTATTGTGAATAGTGC